>WIGM01000383.1:0-41287 GCA_014235935.1 Colletotrichum musicola | reverse complement strand
TGGTTGGAAAACCCGGTTCGAGCGCCCACGCTAAGTGCTGGGAGTGCGCATGCGCGGTTGCTAAAAGGCGGTAGGTAATAGATGGCAAGGTCTTGTTGTCCCTTTTGGCACGGCCGCCTCGCGACTGGCGACTGGCGGCTTGCGGCTTGCGGCTACCCAGGTTTAGCGTAGCCACCTAGTGTGAGAAGTGCCTGCCCACTACACCACACCACAGCAATCAACCACCACGCGTAGGTAGATTTACCCCTGATGCAGTGACTGATGCAGTGATCCATGAGTAGAAGTGTACGGATACCCGTAGCGTTCTACCTACGGATACGTACGTGCCCAGGACTTTGTGATGCTGGCTGGCTAGATAGGTACCTAGGTAGAGGTACCTGGGCACCTCAGTCCGCAGTGTACGTACTATAGTACCGGAGGCCTTGCCTTAGGTAAGGGACGGTCGCCGTGTCGGCACACCACCGGCTTCTCCCTCTTCGGCCCCGTTTTGAGCCGCAGCTCGTGATCTCACCCGTCCCGTCCCGGGAACCCTCTCGAGTCCCAGCACGTTCCGCGCTGGCCAACCTGTGGTCTACCATCTGGCTGTTCCTGCATCCTCGCAACCGCAGTGTGCGACTGTTGGCGTCTGTCGTGGCACATGTCGGAATGGCGTTCTCGGGCGCTTAGAGGCTAGACACAGCACGTCGGGTCTGTCGTCTGTCCAACTATGTATGCATTACCTTCCGGAACCTGGCCTGCCCACTGTGTAGTGTAGAGACGGATATGTACCCAGGGATCCGTACTTTGGACGGTGATTAAGATTGTCCTCGATCGTGCTGTCCATTGTTGTCTTGGTAAGCCACACCCCACGGGCGTTCAACTGCCAACAACACCACTCGTGGCCACCCTCAGTCACAGCTCACTACTGCTGCGTGGACCCCCCCCCCCCGTTCGTCGACTACTGTCGTCATCCCCGGACCAGGCCGATATTTTGTGTGACTCAAGCCGTTACACTCATCGCCGACTTTGGCGACGTCCCGACGCAAGGGCGCGAAGATCTCCGAACTTGCTGCAAGCTCCATGGTTCGGATGCGACTTGATGTATTCTCCTCCGGCGGGGTGCGTCTGGTTGATATTGAGCTGCCAGCCTTCATGTAACCCGATCCACCGGCTTTCGAAGGGGGACAATCAAACAGGATCGAAACCTGCTGACCAGAAAGGAATTGTGTCTCCGGGACCTTGCAGCTACAGCTGATGACCGTCTCTCAGGCCGATGTGGTGTGCCTGGCTGCTTCTGTCAACCACAGCCATCTGGCGGTTATGCAAAGTTGCGCCACAACCACGGAACCGGGATCGCCAGCTTTGCACAAGTGGACGAGAGCCCTCCGGAACCATCCATCAACTTGCCGAAGTCCCCCAAGCCTTCGCGCTGTGAAACGAACGCGCCCTTGTCTCTCGTCATGGGAATCGATTGGGTCTCGACTGGGCTCTGCTGAGTCTTTCTTTTCCTGGCATCCAAGACACCGGCCGTGTTTACTCGGCGAAGGCGAGAATCCGAGTTGTCGGTTGGACTGTATGCCTGATCTTTGCGTCCTTTGCCGGCAAGCTTCCGGACCCAGGGTGCTCCAGGTCCTCTGCATGATGCAAGCCGGCAGCATCTCAGCAATGTCTCGTGGACTGGTCGCGGGACAGCCAGTCCGGTCGTGGGGTACGGGCTCGGCCGGAGCATGATATTCTTGGATACTGAGGTCGCACGACTTGAAGACACAACAAACGCCGCGCGCATCGTCTCGAACTCAAGACACTGGTCTCATGCTTTCCAACCTACCCCAGCCAGGCAACTTTCCTTCGAACCTGGGAACGGGGCGTCATCAAATCGTTCGAGACCACTCCCATGGACTGATTGAGATTTTCGGATCTACGGGCGAACATTCAGCAGGGTGCGATTCTTCATTTGCACCCCGATGTCGCACCTAGGACGGGGTCATGTCAGGGATTTCCTACTGTTCTGACTCTGCAGCGGCCAGTCTTCGCTGGACACCAACTCCCTGGCTACTTCTCCCTTCCTCGTCTGGACCTGGCGGGAGATGAGGGGCAACAAAAACAATAGCTCGACGATGCTAAAGCTCATGGCAACAAAATCTATTCCCGTCTATGGGTCGATTAGCAGAGCCTCCATTCCTCAGGCCGAGGGCCCCGAGACCAGGGCATTGGAAAACTCCAAGGTGACGACACCCCCCGCTGTTCCGACTAGCTTGACCGAATCCAGGTCTTGGACAATCCAGTCCGGCTCGGCGCTCGCGACTTGCTCAACGGTGTGGCTTGTGACGAGTCCCAGCACCTTGCATCCTGCTGCTTTGCCAGCCTTGATGCCGGCCGGGCTATCCTCGAAAACCAAGACCTGCTTGGAGGGATCTTGCAACCCGAGTTTCCCGCGGCCGATCAAGTAACAGGTCGGGTCCGGCTTGCCGTTCTCAACGGACTCGGCGGTAACCAGGTGCTCGGGCTTGGGGAGGCCCAAGGCCTCGAGCCACCCGCCCACGAGGGGTTCGGTCCCGGAAGTGACGATGGCCCAGGGAGCCTTCTCTTTGATCAGGGCGTCGAGCAGCGCTCTCGCTCCCGGTATCTCGACTGCGTCCTTGCCGTACAGTTTCGGAAGACGACCCTCCATCTCGCGAGTGTCTGCCACGGTTTGACTTAGCGCCCCTGGAAAACCCCCTTACTTGCCCCCACGTCTCGACCGACCTGAAAGCTGCGGGAAGAGAGCGATGGTCGCGAAAGTCCAAGCAAGGGGACGACCGTGCAGGAAATTCGGGTACTCACATTCCAATGTTGCTTTCTCAGGGGCCAAAATCTTCAAGATATCGATACTCCTGCGGCCGTGCGAGGTCTCAAGAATCACCTCGGGGGCGACTCCTATTTCGTTACCCACTCTGCAAGGGAGAAGAGGGCGAACCCCCAGCTTGTCAGCGGGAATAATAAGACTCAAGAGGTGTGACTTGATGCAAGGGGCTGTGATGATGACGATGATGACGATAATGTGGCCGTTGTTGTTGTTGCTGTTGTTGTTTTTGTTATTGTTTGTTGTTGACCTTGACGACTTACGTGTGCCAGTGCTTCACGACGGCCTCCGTTGAGTCGATGATGGTGCCGTCCATGTCGAAAAGGAAACCATCGAAGGCAACGCGTTGCGGGGGGGCTGAGTACGACATGTTGAGCGCGATTGAAGTTGTTAACGTCTTTGAAAGTGATTAGCCGACAACTAACACTTTGGACGGGGGAGGAGAGGGCAAGCTGACTGACTTGCTTTGCCAATTCTCTTGTGTCCAGGGGAGCAGATGACCGCCTTACGGAGCACTCAGTGTTTGCCGTGAATATACTTGAACAGTTTGACACGATGAAGAGCAAAAGTTGGTTTAATGAGGAAGCGGTATGACTCTACAGTGAGAAAAAACGGGCTTCGTCGGGGATTACGAGTTTGGTAATCCGAAATCGAGAGCTACTTCTCGACAACACCTTTCCCCAGCGGACCACATCTATCCCTCATCGGTAGTACTCGCTCAGTGGCTATGGTCCACTGGTTATGGCACGCCTCACAACGACTCACGCAGCGCTGAGGTAATTGGGTAAGGGTATTACAGAGCAGCATGGAAGTGCCCCTCCAGTTGGCGGGGTTGCTTTTTTGGGCTTAGATCAAGGCGGTGAGAAGAAAATAGTGGAGCTCCGATAAAGATAACGGGCGGTAAGAAAAGGCAGAACCGGCTCACACCAAATTTTTGAAAGTGGAGGACCACCCATTGGCCGCCGCGCAGGAAATTTTATCGGCGGCCGGTAGCAACTAGGAAACCGTTTCGACACCTTGCCCACTACCAGCGCGGTCGGTTTCTGTTCTTTTCTTCAAGATGGCCGGCTCAATCAACAAGCCCAAGAGTGCGTCAGAATTCCGCGGACTGTATCCCCGCAGCATCTAACCCGTCACAGAACCAAAGTCCAAGCGGACGCCTGTCCGCCTCCGCCACAAGATCGAGAAGGCGTCGGCGGCCAAGCAGAGGAAACAGAGAAAGCTCGCCAAGAAGAACCCGGAATGGCGCTCCAAGCTCAAGAAGGACCCGGGAATTCCTAACTTGTTCCCCTACAAGGAGAAGATCCTGGAGGAAATCGAGGAGAAGCGGCTACGCAAGGCCGAGGAGGCACAGAAGCGTCGCGAGATGGCCAAGGCGGCCAAGACCGGCGCCGCCTCGTCTGAGGCGGCTAACGAAGACGATATGGCCGAGGACATCGAGGGAGACGATGCGGACATGATGGAGGAGGATGACGAAGACGTCGATGAGTCGAACCCAATGGCCGCGCTGCTCGCCAGCGCGAGGGCTGCTGCCCAGAAGTACGACAAGGAACTGCGCGACGACGACGATGACGAGATGGACGAGGACGATGATTCTGACGACTCCGACGCTCCCGCTGAGATCGTCGTCGGCAACGCTACCTCCCGCAAGGCCTTCGACAAGGTCTTTAAGAACGTTGTCGAGCAGGCCGACGTCATCCTCTACGTCCTCGACGCCCGCGACCCCGAGTCCACCCGCTCCCGCGACGTCGAGCGCAGCGTCATGGCCGCTGCTAACGGCGGCAAGCGCCTCATACTCGTCGTCAACAAGATCGATCTCGTGCCCCCCAAGGTCCTCCAGGCCTGGCTCACCCACCTGCGCCGCTACTTCCCGACTCTGCCCCTGCGCGCCTCCAACCCGGCCCCGAACGCCCACACCTTCAACCACAAGGAGCTGACGGTGCAGAAGACGTCTGCGGACCTCTTCCGCGCGCTCAAGTCGTACGCCGCGAGTAAGCAACTCAAGCGCGCCGTCTCCGTCGGTGTCATCGGCTACCCCAATGTTGGCAAGTCGTCCGTCATTAACGCCCTGCTCGGCCGCCTGAGCGGTGGTCGCGGTTCTTCCAAGGCTTGCCCAGCGGGCGCAGAGGCCGGTGTCACGACAAGCATCCGTTCCGTCAAAATCGACAGCAAGCTCACCCTTCTCGACTCTCCGGGTATCGTCTTCCCCTCCGCATCAAACGGCTCTACGGCCGGCGGTATGGTGTCGCTGAAGACCGCAACCGAAGCCCACGCCCACCTCGTCCTTCTCAACGCCGTGCCCCCCAAGAACATCGATGATCCTGTTCCCGCCGTCACTCTCCTCCTGCGCCGCCTGTCCGCGACCCCGGACCTGCTGCAAAAGCTGACGGACGTGTACGACCTGCCTCCCCTGATGCCCAGCCGCACCGACGGCGACCTCACGACGGACTTCCTTGTGCAGGTTGCGCGCAAGCGCGGTCGTCTCGGCAGGGGCGGCGTGCCCAACATCAACGCCGCTGCCATGACCGTCGTCACCGACTGGCGCGATGGTCGTATCCAGGGCTGGGTTGAGGCGCCCGTCCTTGCCGTCCAGGGCGATGCCAAAGACGCAGCGGCTGCTGCAACTGCTCCCACCGGCGATGATGCCGTGGTGCCGGACCAGAAGGTCATCGTCACGGAGTGGGCCAAGGAGTTCAAGCTTGACGGCCTGTGGGGAGACGACGGTGAAACCGCCGCGGACGAGGCCATGGAGCAGTAGAGAGCGTTGTCACGGTCTGGTAATGGGAGACAGAGCATGGTCGCGGAATGATATCTCATTGACAGATTGGAACTGTTGTTTTTCTTTCTTTTTCTTTTTCCTTGGCCTGGCGGTATTTACCACGTTGATACGGCGTTTATGGGGCGGATTAGGGAAAAATGAAAAAAAGGGGGCGAGACGATGTAGACGTCCTCATTCATATACACACATAGCAAACCTCTATTGATTGTCATAATGCTGTTCCATGTTCGTCTTGGGGCAATGTCCTGGGACGAGAAAGGGCCTCCGTCCTCAGGCCCATTCCCTCGGGAGGTATAAGACGTCTTTTCGAGTCCCAGATGTCATGGCGAAAGCCAGGATGTATACGCACCTCTCACGTATGTAGGCAAGCAACCCGCCCCCCCAAAGAACAGGGCAAGAGACGGCTTGGGGACACTGGACGTCCTCGCGGGCTGGTATCACGAAGCGGCTTACAAAGGTACTCAAGAGATGATGTTTAAATGCCAGGCGATGCTTGCTTGTAGAAACAGCGGTGCTTTTGCTACCCGCTCGCTCTCTTGATGTCGTGATTCTTCATGAGTTCCAACTGATTCTTTTTGAAGCATCCCTCAAGAGTCGAAATGAGGCGGTTCAGATATCGAGTGGACAGCTTGACACTTTAACGTTTGGCAAGCAGACCAGACATGTGGTAGATCAGTGCAGATACGACAATACGGCGGCCAGGCCGGGAACAAGGAGGGGGGGCGAGGGGGGCGAGTGATGTTGCTGCTGCGACGTTTAAATATTGCGTACCAAAGAACGTGTGTCATGGCCCGCCCACCGTTGACAATCTAGTTCACATCGACCTTTTCCCCGTTTTGATTTACTTTCGTGGAAAACAATTCTTTTGCCTATTTCTGACCGAAGGCAAACTCAAGCGCTAACAAGCTCCATCTTAACACCCCTCTTGCCAGTCGCCTCGTCCTTCTCGTCCGTGACCTTAACCTTGACCTTCTGGAACAGGTCCACCTTGAGCTTGCGGCTGCCCGTCGTCGTGAGGGTGTAGTTTTCGGCGTCGTAGACGCTGTCGGGCTCCGTTTCCGCCAGATCGCGCAGCCGAATGAGTCCCTCGATACCGAACCTCGGCACAAGCACCACGAAACCGTTGCTGAAGATCTTCATCACGAAGGCCTCCTCCTCGGCCACCTTCCCCTTGAGGGCCTGGCCGACGTAATAGGCGATGCTGGCGCGGCCCGCGAGCTGGGCGTTGCGGTGGCGCACGTTGATGTTCTTGCAGACGGCCTCGAGGCGTCCACGGCTGCGCACAGCGGGGTGGATGGCCTCATAGCCGATGGCGGCCGCGAGCTGGCGGTGGGCAACAAGATCGGCATAACGACGGATGGGGGAGGTGAAGTGGGTGTAGATCTCGGAGGCCAGACCGTAGTGGCGGAACTCCGGGTAGGCCTGGGTGCCGGAGCAGAAGTACTCGGCACTCATCATGCAGCGGGTGGCCATGATGCGGACAAGAGTGTTGAAGAAGGGGTTGCTGGGGTCGACGCAGGTGTCAAGCGAGTCGGCGAGCGCCTTGCTCGAGTCGACGCGGAGCTCGAGGCCCTTCTTGACTCTGAGCTGGTCCGCGAGCTCGTCGAAGTTGGTCTTCGGCGGAGCACCGTGGCGACGGAGGATGGCGGTCTGGGGGAAGGCCTCGTAGATCTTGCTGGCGACGCTGACGTTGGCGAGCAACATGAACTCTTCGACCAGGGACATGGTGTCCAGGTGCTGCTTCGTCTTCACATCAATGGGGTCGGAAGTTTCCGACTCCATTTGCACCTTGACTTCGGGGGACGACAGACTTAACGCGCCGGCGTCCATGCGCTTCTGCTTCAGCTTCTTGGAGAGCGCAAGAAGCGTTCTTATGCTATTGGTCAGGTCGTCCTTCTGGGAGTCATCGTCGATGCGGAGTTGAGCCGCCTCGTAACTGAAAGCCTCCTTGGACTGGATGACCGATTTGGTAAAACGGACGTTGACGATGTCGGCGGCCGGGTTCATCTCCCAAATGACGGAGAAGGCGTATCGCTCGACATATGGCTTCAGTGAGCACAGATCCGTGCCGAGCAACATGGGCAACATGTCGATACGCTTATCCACGAGATAGACAGTTGTGCCACGCAGACTGGCCTCCGTGTCCATGGCATTGCCGGGCTTGACGAAGTGAGAAACGTCGGCGATGTGAACGCCTACCTCAAAGTTGCCGTTCGGGAGTGGCCTGGCGTGGAGGGCGTCGTCGATATCTTGACAACCGATTGGATCAATACTGCAAATGAGGAGCTTACGCAGGTCCTCTCTGTCTCTCCAACCAGGGTCCTCCAAGCTCTGAGGTACTCTCCAGTCGTGGCCCTCCTTGGGTAGACAGTCAAGTACAGTCTTGGGAAAGGGCCGATACTGCACGTCGTACTCCAGCAGAAGCGCTTCTGTCTCAGCAGCCTTGGTTTCCAGCTCGCCGAGGGAGCGGACAAAGTGACCGACGGGATGACGAGAGTCGCGCTCCCATGCGTCAATGGTGACCAACAGGCGCTTCCCAATGAGCTCCGAGACCTGTCTTGTGCGCAGCTTGATCTTGGGTATGCGCTTATCCATGGGGATGAGGAACACATTTTCCTGTTTGCGGCCCTGGCCGCCACCCTTGCTCGCAGAAGACGGGTCTATATGGCCGACGTATTGGCGCCAGTTGCGCTTGATGATTCCAACAACCTTTGCAGTCGGTTGCGCCCGGCCCTCAGTGCTCTTGCTCTGCGTCTTCTTCACTTCTTCCTGCAACGCCTTGCGTTCCTTCTCGGACACGAAGTCCTGAGCCTCCTCGGCCTCGCCGTCGGCGTTTTCGTCTCGGGTGATTGCCTCCTCCTCGATGATCTTGGTGGACGGCTCCTTCCACTGGTCTTTCGGCAGAACCTCGACAACAACGACGTCTCCGTTGACGGCACGGTTGATGTTCTCTCTTCCGAGAACGATCAGCGGCTTGGGAAAGGCGGGAACGTGAATCGAACCCTCCAGATAGTTGTACGGAGAGACATTGAAGTTGCCTTGATGCAACAGACCAGCCTTAACGCCGGTCATCATTTTGGACATGGTGTAGTAGTCGGGATACAGCGGGCCGGCCGGCTTTTTTGAGAAACCAGAGTTCCGGGACTCAGCCACCATGTCCAGCAGCCTCTCGCCGTCTTCGAGACCACCGACATACTCAGACAGGGACATGGCCGTAACGCCCTCGGTCTTGGCCTTCCTCAAGCAGTCTTGGTCATCGCTGAGCATAACGACGGCAGGGACCTTCTTGGCTTTGGTCTGGGCCAGGTGGTCGGCGTACCACTTGACAGCCTTGCGGACGGCACGGTCATTACGGTCGTTGACAGTCTCGTTGGCCTCGCGGTTGACGTAGGTTTCGAGGCGGAAGTCATTGAAGAATACGTAGAATCGCTTGTCTTCGCTCTTGGTCAGGCCGATGAGACGGTTGTAAAGTGGCAACGAGCGGTTGCGCAGCTCCTCGAGCACCGTCTGCAGAACAATGACATCGTAGAAAGCGGAGCTCTGCTCGAACAAATCCATGGCATTCAGCAGTGCGTTGGTGTCAGGGACGATGTAGTGTCCCTGAGGGAAGGCCTTCGTCCCGGCGGGTTTCTCCGAGAGAACAAAAGGCTGGACTGGGTGGGAGTTTTCAGCATGCGGAGACGTCTGGATGAGACGGCGGCCACTCACCATTGTTTGCCGCATCTCTAGGGGCCGTCTGCAGGCAGATCCGGCACAGTTTCGACGAGCAGGGAATATCTTGACGCAGGTACACCTCCCTCACAATTTTCTGAACCTTGCCCTTCCTGGTGGAGCGGACGTAGACCTTGCTCGAGATATTGGCGGCGAAGGGGTCCGCCTCAAAAGAGCGCTTTAGACTCGTCATCTTTTTCTTTTGCGTCGTACTAACGCCTCGACCGTAGATGTGAGCTGATGGTGCAAGCGTTGAGGGTGTCGTCGCCTCTTTCAAGTCTGTGCTTTTGGGCGATGAAAATTGATCGAGGTGAGAGGTGAGGCGCGTGGGGCGGCTGATAGACGAATCAGTGGAACTGCCGGCTCGTTGTGGCGCTTGCGTTGTATGAGGTGCCTGTGAGTACCTCAGTACCTGTGAGGCAGGTGCCAGTCCTATCGTTCGGGTGCTTATCGAATGCTTATCGAGTGTTTATCGATAACACCGCGGTTATCGTATAATCTGACAGGGCAAGCATGTCTGTCGACGGGATTCGGAGTTCTCTATTGGTACATCATGAGGTATCCCTTCGGTCACCTCACCGTCTTACACATCGTAGTGCGATCCGCGGTGCGAAAGCTGATTGACAGAGTACTATCGTAGTCCCGAGTTGTGTTTCCCGACAGGATGGAGCTTGTGTTCCATGGCGTTGTTCCTTCTCCCCGGTTTCCGTCCAGCCGCATCGCGAAAAAGCACGTGTAACCCGGTCAATACGAAGACATGCCCCGAGCGTACTATTACTGACTTCATCCCATCATCCACAAGAAACATTATACCGTTTCGCAGGGCCCCCACCCCCAGAGTCCGTCCGTACATATGTATCCATAGTATGCAGCAAACGGCCTGGCTGCGGCTGCGGCTACGGCTGTTGCTGCTGGGATGGTTCCCGAGCTGCATCCCAAAAGGAGATATTTTGCCAAGGAGGAACGTATGTATGTGTGTAGTGGCAACGAGATTTGGCGTGTCAAGTCTGCTGTGACTGTGCTTACCGTGCCATCGGTGTTGGCTAGTGAATTATTATTAATCGAACCCGTAGCCTAGGATATGATCTGCGAACCACGAGAAAGCAGGATTTTCCGGCTGCTTTTGCCATCTCTTATTTGCATTTGCTTGGATCGGCCGCTCCCCACCCCGGTCTCGTGTTCAGGCGGCGGACGCGCAGGTACACGAACAGTCACAACCTCCCATGTCACCGTCGCAGCCTGCTGTGGTCTGTTCCTACCGCCCCCTCTAGGCAGGGAAAGCCGGCTGGCTGGCTGGTTCGGGATCAGCCCGGGAGCTCGGCGCCGTAGAGGACAGGCTTGTCCGGTTCGATCAGAGCTGTAAGGCTGGAGGTCATGAAGCATAGGTAATTCCGACCATCGATTTCGAAACATCTTCCAGCTGAACGGCTTAAGAATCAAACAAGAAAATTTTGAACTGCTGGTAGAAAGGCTCCAGCGGCAATTGCCTCGGCCGAAACCCCGGCTACTCCGTGCATTGCAGAGCCCCGGGGCCAGCCAGGAGGACTGCAGCGGCAGCGAGAGAGACCCTGAAAAGTCCGCAACGATTCTTCCTCCAGCAGGACGAGAGCCAGAAACATCAGCCGAGGAGATGACGGAAGGCTTGAGAGCCGTCACGTCCGCCACGGGCGAGTCAGCGCATGAAAGCTGCAGGAGGTCGTCGTCTGAACAAGGTATCAGAAAGGCGCATACCATAGTAGAGCCCAAGTTGGGAGAGACGCAAGTCTGCACTTGTTGGTTCAAGAGTAGACTTGGATGTGCGGAGACGGGAGCTAAATCTTGGAGGCTCTACCACACCTTTGCACGTCCTTCCATTTCCTCTGCTTGCCAGCCTTCTCACCCCACACCTCGTCGGGCTTCTCTTTTAGAAGCTCGCATGCCGAAAGCATACATCACGGCCAGCGGGCAGTTCTTTGGCGTTGCAAAATGGCGCCAGCAAGGTCCACCGCTGTCGCCTGGTAGTATTCCGGGGGCCGATAGTTGCACGGGCATTACAATAGAAGGTAGATAGATATACGTCCAGGTGCCGAGGATTTGTTGTAGCTTTCGCTTGTTCCGCGTTCCTCACCCCGGCGGTCACGTCGCCGAGGAATACATGGCATGACGCCCCCAAGACATGCCATCCGTCCCAGTTGGCCGTCTACTGGTCGCGAGGGATCCGAGTCGGAGGGTTCTAAATCCAACCTCGGGGGATGTGCGTCGCGACTGGTCGCTTTTTAGGCCAGGCCACCGGGGGGAAAACGGGCGTTACGGGTGATCTGATGATTGCTGATGGCGTTCTCAGATACTACAGTGTAATCAAGTGCGATTCCGAAGCGAACCACGGTTATAGATAGATTACGTTGGGCGCTGGTTGTTGAGACGATGAAGACCATGGCGGACAATGGCAGAACCCAAGAGCTCCAGGTTGAGCGTTTTGGGGCACACGGTTTACGCGGTGTCGATCGCCCACGACGACGGAAGCGAGCTAGTAGGGGGCGGGGCCAGGAATGACTTACATATGTACGTTGGGCTGGCTGGGCTGGACTGGTGGTGGTGTTGTTGTTGTTGCTTGTTATTGTAGGGTATGGATGTAGTTGTGTTGGTGGTGGGCAGAACTCCACAGCGGCAATACGCGCGCCAGTGTATGACTGCCCCTTGCTGCGGCTGCGGCTGCGAACGAGAAGCGACTGAGATCGGAATGGGCTCGTCCTGATGGGCTCGTCCTGATGGGCCCCGAAAAAAGAACGATGGGCGATGGGCGATGGGCGATGGCCTTCTGCAGGCACAGCTCGAATAGGGGGGTGGGAGGGCATGGGGAAGGGGTTGACGAGATGAGCCAGGCTGGCACACTAAAAGCTGGGGGAGGGCAGAACAAGAAGAATCAGGAGGGGGTGCGAAGGGTCTTGGTGTGTGCAGGTATCTACCTACCCAACTACCATAGTAATACGGAGTAGGAGAAGGTGGAATGGCTTTGGGGAGGGGACGGGGGGCGAGCAATGTGAACTCCTACTACTAATACTACCTCTACTACCCGTACATGACATGGCATCATTGCATGGCATGGCAGGGCATATTACCGCACCGCCGCACCGCACCGCACCGCACCGCCTCGCGCCGCATGGGAGTGGATGAGCGTCCACGTCTGGTGTGCTTGCTGCACGAGCGGGTAGCAAGGATTCAAGTGTAGCTCCCGCTCTTTGCAAAAAGGAAACACAGCGGGTCAGTATCCGTAGCGGTTCCTCCCCAGTCCTACTATCCGTCGCGCTCTCCATTTTCCCTATCCGTACGGATACGTACGTACCACTCATTCTTAACACCCAGGGGTCCTGTATCCGTAGTCGTTGGTGCTTCTTCAATCTTTAGAGCAGTTCGTAATCTGTACACTAGACCTAATACTATGCGGATACGTACTATACTATATATTTACTACGTACACGTGCGGCGGTAGTCATGGTCTTTCTACCCATCTTGCCATCTACTAGTCTTGGTGGAGGTACCTTTACCGCATGTAAGATATCTCAAAATAACTATCACAGTTCTTGCCAGCTGCCACCGTCTCGCCCTCGGCTGCTGTTCTCCGCGCCAGGACGATGTTGGTTGGCGAACACCACAAAACGTGGAATTCCCTCGTCCTTGACATGGGGCCAAGGCAGCGGCTCCACGACACCTGGACAACCTGGGCTCCCACCCTCCCACCACCATGTGTTTCCCCTTCCCCAGACCAGGCCAGGCCGGGCCAGGCCATTGGGTGCCGTCGCGGCGGGCGCCATCGGGGTGACAGCCATCCATCAAGAGCAGCAACACATCGCCTGGACACACACACACACACACACACACACACACACACACACACACGACGACGACGACAACGACGCCACCGCCGCCGCCGCCACCACCACCCGCAACATGGCCATCCGTTCCCTACCAACCTACGTCCCTGGACGCAGGGGCCAGCAAGGCGGGGAAGGAAGTCGCGAAAGGACGAAACAGCACTGCAACTGCAAACACCATAACGCCGGTACGGTTTGCTGACGCCCAGGCGGCGGCATCCAAACGGCATCCCGTTATTATCGGCGTCAGTGTCGCCATGCTTCACTTTCCACTTTTACATCCGTTTCCGCTTCCGCTTCCGCTTCCGAGCCTGCCTGCTGCTGGTCCAGACGGGCTCTGAGGCGCCATTGGTTGCTACTACACATTCGTTCTGGCACGGCTCGTTCGGAGAGAAACAGCATCTAGTGTTGGAGGTGTGGGAACTTGCCCTTGCCCCCAGTGCACCACACCCTCAATCCTTTCCTCACTCTCCTTCATCCCTTGTTTCGACCATCGAGCTTCTCTTCCGCCTGTCTCTCTCCCCTTTGCCCGACCAGGCCTGCAGCAAGTCATCCCAACAGGCCGGCAAAGAGCAGCATGCCCTCCTTTCCCACGCCACTGCACCACACCCTCACCATGACTGTCGTCTGCTCGTCTCCCCCTCTCCCCTCCCCTTCCTCTTCTCCATTCTTGCCCGCTCTCCACCTAACAAGCTGGGACGCACGCTGCAATCTGTCGACCAACCGCAGGCCATGCCGTGCTCATGCTTTGCGAAGGTGTGGAAGGAGAGGAGGGAAACCGCCGACATGGAGGGGCTCCGTCGAACCCCATGATTGACAGTCAGGCCAGTGCGCCGTCACAGTGTAACGCCACGCGCCAATCGTCTTCGCCTCTTCGGAGAACCAACAGCCAAGAGGCCCTGGTTTAGCTTAAGTCCGCACACCTGGCTGCACACCATCTTGTAGTGTACGGGCAGCCGCGCTTCCTTTTCTCCCACCCCTCGATCAAGCCTCGCAACCTCTGTGCGTGCTGGCTTTCTGCCATCCGCCTTGCGTGGCTGGAATGCGCTTCCACACAACCTATATTCATCTACATGGTTTGCCTGTGCACCGTTCTTTCATCAGGTCGAGCTGTTTGAGGGATCGACGGGAGAATAGGTAGCTTGTGTATGGGCCTCGCGCCGCGATTGTAACATGAGACGGAGAGGTGCTAGAAGCATTGACTTCATGACCGGATACGAAACGAGCGGGGAAACCAGACCGATTAACGGGTTACTTTGATGGCCGGCCATTGTCGATGACTTGAGTTCGGAGCGGCGGGCCCGGTTCACCAGCTCGACTGAAACGCTCCTTCGACCATCGGCCTGCTCGCCGAGGCATCCTGCTGCAAGACACGAGTAATATGAAGCTTCTGAGCTCATTCAAGTACTGCTTTTACTTCTTGGTTTCCCGACATGTTATCGTCTAGCAGGGGGCGAGACGAAGCTAGTGAAGCACTGTCAGTACGCAAGTGCCATCTTGCGATCTTGATATCGACGCCGCTTTGTCTATGTCTAGCTGCTCAATTTCCCACCCTGCCGTTGTCGATGACGGGCTGTCAGTTAGCATCGAGTTTCAGCTGTGGCTTACTCTCATATATCGGCCAAGCCAGTAGTCAGGATAACTGCGCCTTGGCCAATCATCAACCGCTCACGATGACTCAAGAAACGTCCGTGGGCTCACTCTCTGATGGAGACCCATGCAATAAATCGTATGTGTCTCTCGATGTGCCAGTCGTATGTTCCGCTGTCGTCTTTTTGGCGGACGATGCATGTCGAGGGGCTTTTGTGGCCGATGATGTAGGGCTCGTTCTGTCGCCGCCTCTGCGAGTGGGAAGCTCTCGCCAAGGCGCTCGGCTTCGCGTTGCTTTTCTACAATGCCCTGGACGACGGACTGTCGGCAATCGTATGTACGTATGTGACTTTCCATGGCTAGATCCGTGAGACGGCGTCAATTTTCGGGGCAGTTGTGTTCGCGATAGCCAGTTCCTTTTGCGCGCAGCATTCTTCCGCGAGCCGAGACTGTACGCGGAGTCCGGACCCAAGGGTGAAGCCGATTCTGCAGGAGGAAACCGTCCAATCTATGAAGCATGTTCGAAGGTATCCCGGCCGAGCTGGAGCGAATGAATATTACCTGCTTGGCTGCATTGTCTTGCCCAGATCCATGTCCGACCTGGCCTTTTCGGCGAATTCATCGTCGTCCGTAAAATTCCACCCATTTCCCCAGTCGGGAACTCTGAAAATTGTGGTTAATCATGTGACGAACTTCATCGTCTCGGCCGGAGCTGATTTAGAGGTCTGCCGGAGGAGAAATAGGGCAAACGGACTGTCTCTCCCCGTGGTCGCGGATGGGAATTGGAGCGGGAGAAATCGTCTGCCGCCTTGAGCGCATGCGGTCAACAATGGTTTCTGCCGCCGGCGGATGACGAAATGTCTCTTGTCTGGCCGCTCTAGCGTCGTTGGCCCGCCCCTAAGGTGGCGCGTGATGTGATAAACGGAGCCACTACTACTATTGCCCATGTTATCAGAACGTTGCTACTAATAAGTGGTCGGCATGCAGAGGGATATCCTAGACGACAGGAAGCCGCGGATGACCAGAGATATAGGGGCTGCAGGCTGACCTCATCTGTGTCAGAACCACGTATGACAAGGGCCTCGTCTTGCCCGACTGACGCCTGCTCCAGGCTCCGTGGACTTGTCATGTGCATCTAGCCGTGACTTGGGGCGGAGACCGGCACAGCCATCACTCGTTCTTCCGTCGACACTTGGTTCTTCCGCCGACGAGCCTTCGTCCGGGTTGTTTGCACCCCACGGTCGTGGCTATTACTCTTCCTCCGTAATATAATCACGACGTGGTGCACGGGGCAATGTATCCACTTCACGTTAAGGCTCGAGTCTAATTTAGCATTTCGTCCGTCGCGATCAAGAAAGCGCACGCGAGTCGAGCCTCGTCATTGACGCGAGGAGACGAGGCCGTCGTGTTTTTTTGTTTTTTTTTCTGCTGCGGAAGTCATATGCCCCGCCGTTCGGCTAGTGGAGGCAGCTTGGCGGTGATGTTCCCTGATCCCTTCCGTTTCGCCGCCTTCAACCGTATTGTCGGCAGGGGTTGTTGTCGATAGCGCGTGCGCCATTGCTGGGATCACAGCGGATGGCAAGTCACTGAGGCTATTCCGTAGAGCGATTGGCTAATGAGATTTCTGGCGACAAGAACGGTGTCTGTGCGAGAAGAGGGCCGGGCCCAAGAGCGACGGTGAAGGGACTTTGCCCGACTCGAGCGAGTCAGGAAACGACAAAATTGTCGGAAATTTTACCGCCTCCACTCTTGCTACTCTTCACGTCTCCGTCCCTGATCTCAGCTGCATCGAGAAGCAGCTCTGGATAGCAGAAGAAGAAAACCCAGCAAGGATGGGAATCGTTTTCGCCCCTCCTCTATCCCTGGTCTTGCTGGAGTCAGTCGATGGGACCAGTCGCCGCCCGTGTTGCACAAGCTCCGAGGCGGCATGACGAAGGATTTATCCTGGCACTAGCGTCAGCCGACATGTCAGACTTCTCGAAATTCGACGCCTCTGCCTCACCGAGGTAGTGGATCTGTATATCCAAGGCTAAGGTATGTGTCAAGTCTAGATTCCAGGAAACACTTTGATGCCAGGAATTCGCCTGCTTGAGAACGCCCAAGTCGACTAGCCAGGCCTGTTTGGAATCGACAGTCATCTGGAACCGACACAACAAGTCCGTTTGTCATTCGCCGCTTTAACATCTCTCCTTCGGCAGACCCTTCGCCCAATGTCTTTGACAAGAGCTTGGGTTTTGTGTTTTGCCAGACACCAGCCTTGCAAAAGCCGTTGCAAATAGCGAGGAGAGGGGAGTTGCGCCGATGGACACCTTGTATCGATCAGTTCCCCCTCCGTACCGTGCTGTGAAGAAATAGGAGCTTGTAATATTTGCTGCTCTGCCTTCCGGATTCGGCCGCGTACATTAGGCCCCTTTCAAGTAATCAGCAGCCTGGCGTGGGCTTGGCTGCCTGCCTCCCAACCTGTCTCATCACGGTTCTGAAAAAAAAGGCTGATGAGACGATAAGCAGCACAGTCGAGGGACCCAATGAGGCCAACATGCCGATTGGGGGCGTCGCGCTGTCCGCCTGCCTTGCATATCGGTGTGCGGCAACGCTTCCACCGTCAATGGTGCATGTCCAGCCGCCAGCTGTATTGTTGACTTCGAGTGGTGGTTGATTCGTTTCTCGCTCAGGTAGCTCGGAGGATGGGTTTTCTTGGGACGGGGCTGGCCCTGCAGGCGTGCTCAGAATCGAAATACGCGAGATATTTGGTCTCGACCAGGGCGGACAGGTGAAAAGGCCGACAGAAACGCTCATGCAGGTGGCAGAGGAAATGGCAGTACATAGGAGAGTACTGTGCAAAGGATGAGAGGAAGGAAGCCTGGTCAATATGACGAGGAGCCTGCCGTCACCTGAAGTGGCCTATCTCGGGCGGGCAAAAGCGGCGAGAGAAACATAGCAGCCGAAGCCCCAAATCGATTCATGGTTGGCCGAGCAGTTTGTTGCCAGCCGGACCAGCCGGAGGGAGAAGATGTCTTGATGACGGCAGGTGGTACTTTCGTCGGGTCCCTTTGAGGGAAGTTACCAGCTTGTTTCAACTGTGTGTCCTTTCCACCAAGTAGGTAGGTGTCTTACGGCCTTTCCTCTTTTTCATCGGAATGCAGTATAAAAGTATTTAGATGGCACTCATAGTGGCCAGCAGCACTCTTGCTCATTTGCTAGTTAGCTACCACGCGATTGGGAGTGATGGATGTGAGGTCCGGGTGGGCGTGGTGTTGGTGAAGACGAACGAAGAGGTGGGTGGGCATGTTCGGCCTGGGCTGCCTAGGCAAATGGTCCTCCGGGGTTCAATGATGAGGGATCGTTCCCGCACCTCATCTACGCAAGCCGGGGTGCCGCTCTGCCGTAGCAATATGGCCCGCTTCCTTTTTCTCATGCACTCGGTCGCAGGTTCGTGAGGGTGGTGCAGGGGGCGGTTTTCCTCGAGACCCCCTGCCTGGGCACGAGCCGATCAGGGTGGTGGTGCTGGGGGGGTGGTCAGGTGAAGGTCCAGACGGGCCTCGGGGGATATGTGGGTGAAAAGCACACTACATACAGATGGTAAATAGAGCCAAAGGAGAAGAAGGAATAGAGATGTGGAGGCTCGAAAAGGTGAACGAAAGTCACGATGTGTGCTTAGCACTGAACACCTGTTTCCCGCGGGCGTCGATTGGCGTCATCCAAGGATTGCGCTCGTCAAGGGCTCGTTTGCACAGCGAATATCATGTCGACATCCTCGGCGGAGTAGTGGCCTGCAGGATTGGCGGCAAGCAAGGACAAGAGAGGCCAGATGCGGAGGTTTTCAAGGCTGGGGTGGTTTTTTTTAAACGACACCTTGAACTTGTGTGTAAAATTGCTATGGTACGGATAAGGTCGTGAGAATCGAAAATTTGGGGTTCCAAGGTGGAAAAGACACCACGACTGGATCATTACACACAATCGTGCCTTACTTGTGCCACCGACCTAGGTGCAGGGTAGGTAGTACACTAGGTACCTACCTGGCAAAACCAAATCGGCTGTAATGCGCAGGTCTATGTACTTATCGACGCGTGATCAGTCTACTTAGGTACACTGTAATGCTGTTTGTCGCTGCCGTCGCCTATTCTCCACTTTACACGCGCCGCGAACTATGCACTTAGGCGTATGAGGAAAGCACATATCGCACTCTCGCATCCCATCAAGGCTGAGATACAGAAATGATGTTGACCGGTCAGTCCAAGTGCAGGCGCCAAGTAAGGGAAGGGTAAGATGCTCTCCCCCGGGACTGCAGCAAGGCGGCAAGGCCAGGCCAAACGAGGCAACGCACCCTGTATCATGTATCCAGGTCATACATACATAGTAGCATGTTGCCCGGCTTCCTCTGTGCCTTTTTAGCGAGCGGGAACGCTGTGAATATAGTTCGTCGATGGTAGTGTACCTAGGTAGGTAGTCAAGGGCTTTTTGGAACGTCACGGCCTGCCTGCCTTGCCCGCCTTGCCCGCCTTCTATGCCTGCCTGTCACTTCCCCAGTCTTCGATCACGAACCCCGGCTCCATCGCGAGCCGGGCCACCTCAGCCTGGCGATTTACGATGTAGTAGTACATAGTGTGGTGGAGTGGTAGTATCCGTAATTCGAGTATCATGTAGTCCTTCTCTCCATCTCCATGTCTGTCACTCGTTCTCGTGAATCATATCAACCCCGGCCCCTCCCCTCTGGTTTGCCAGAGGCCGGACCAGTCCAGTCGAGGACTGCAGGTTTCTGACTACTACATAGGTAGTAGACCGCCCCGTCACCCCGATCAGTCTTAGCGGACGATGGCAATAATTCCTCCAAGTCCAAACCACCTCCAACTGGCACCTGGTGCTGCATCACGCCTGCCGCCACTACATACTTACTACTACTAACATGTACTCTTGCACTCGCACCTTCCCTTGTCCCGTCGTCTCGTTGCACGTTCGTCTCCGTCCCTGTCCCCCTTCTCCCTGGCGCCATCACACTGCACCGTCTGTGCCCGTGCCCAGACAGCCAGTCCCATATTTTGACTCCTCTTCCTTTTTCACCTATTTTCTTAAACTCCAAAGTCATTCTTGTTTCTCTCTGGTGGTAATCGGTAGCACCACTACCCATGATAACCGGGGAAGGCAGGAAAGAACATGATGGATTAACCTTACGGGGCGCCGATTTGTACTTGCTTCCATGGCCGGCGTTCAACCTCGCATGCAAACACGAAAGCTAGGCAGCAATATAGCACTTGACATCCAATGTTGCTCGCTCCACTGGCTCTGCCCGGACAGCGAGGTTTAGGCCGTCCTTTACATCTCTATCAGGCCAGCCTTAGGGACCATGCCTGCCATAGTACTTCCCATGGAAGCATATGGGTGCTACAAACATTGTTCCTCACGCACATAGTAGACAGTAGGTGGCGTCGACGGAGCAGCACGCCGGCAAGCACATACTATGTAGGTATTTCGACAAGTATCCGTAAGTACATTGCATCGCTACCTAGGTAAGGCATCCGTATCCGTGGTGTACTGGTGTATGTACAATGTATCTTTTGCGTTTTTTCTGCGTTTTGCGGATTCATCTCGTGAGTCGTCCATGGCCATGCCCCTGTTCATATCCCTGTCCCTGTCACCGTCGTACGCCTCTTCAGTCATGCTTCCCACCAGTCCCAGACTACCTACCAAGGCCTTGCTAGCCCGGTACCGACCAGACGAGGCCTGGTCCCGGTCGGATTTCCGTTCCACGCCCAGCTGCCCGCCTCTCTGAAGCGCGTCTGCGTCGTGCTGCGCCGGGACATCTGCACCACACCTTGCTGCACCATGCACCTGCTGCTGCACCTGCACCATGCACCCACCTCCTGCACCCAGCCTGGGGCCCGCATACCTAGGTAGGT
Source organism: Colletotrichum musicola (assembly GCA_014235935.1). Lineage (NCBI taxonomy): Eukaryota > Fungi > Ascomycota > Sordariomycetes > Glomerellales > Glomerellaceae > Colletotrichum > Colletotrichum musicola. The sequence goes on along the minus strand of WIGM01000383.1, from coordinate 20,641 downwards.
ACCTAGATATTAAGTAGTGTAAGCCCAAGGCTAGCCCGGCCCAGGCTATCACGACGTAGATACGTATGTACTGTGTAATATCCAGGTAGGCAAAGGTCCTTAGCTAGATAGGTAGGGACGATGTGTACCGTACCTGAGTATCAGCGTCAGCATCAGCATCAGCATTAGCATTAGCATCAGCATCAGCATCGCCATCAGCGTCTGGGTCTAGTTCGGCGAGCTCCAGCTCCAGCTCGAGTTCCAGCTCCAGTTCCAGTTCCAGTTCTAGCTCCACCTGGCCTCTTTCCGCCACTGCCCATCAACCAGTACCTACTACTATAGCACGTAGGTAGGTACGGTGTACTTGCTGATACGACCTCGCCTGCCTAGTACTGCGCGCTATCCGACGCCTCCTCCAGGTTATTTTGCCTACCTACTATGTAGTTATACAGTTCCAGTCGCGGTCGCAACTAGGAGCATCGCGGGGTTCGTCAGCTTTGCGCCGCTGCCAGTATCAGATCACAGATTCATATTCCGTCCACTACGACGCAACAGCACGCGGAGCACAGCAGGGAGCGAAGACAAGACTGGACTGGAACCGAGCGGACGCGCACGACGTGTTTGATTCACTTGTCCCCGAGGTCCGTACGGATACATTTAGATGTCTTGTACCTGACCTAACCCCGTTATTTCCCTACCTGCTAATAGCAGGTTACGTTACCTACCGCACTCGCCGTTCTGCCTGCGGCATCTCATCCCATCGCGCGTCGCATCGCTTCGCTTCGCTTCACAACCACTTGACCACCCAGCATCTATACTCCTACTACCTGCTACCTGCTACCTACTCCCCACTACCTGCCCATTCACTGCCGTCGACAGGTACATCGCGACGGGTTCCAATAACAGCAACATCATCATCGTCGTCATCATCATCGTTAGAAGCAGCACTTTTCATCACTTCACTGCCCTTGGTCGACATCACACTTGTAGTATTCGTCGCTTCAACTTTCCGCTTCTATTTACGCATCGTGCTTCTTCACACCCCTACGCGTCCCAATATTATACTCTCGCGCAAACCCGTCAAGGCACCAAAGAAACGGCCGCGACTTGACAAGAGAAGGCATATCCGCCGACGCCGACGCCGCTCCCTGCTGCCTGCCTGCCTCTTTCTCACTCCCCTCTTCTCTTACTCTTTACTCTTCGTCTGCCTCTCGAAGCAGACTAGGCACGGCAAGGCACGGCGCACCTACGGACTCTGTCCGCTGACTCCAAACAAGGTACTTCCCTCACGCATCCGACGGCGAGATACCAAGGTCTACATATACGTAGTACATCAGAAGACTTGCATCTACCCACCCTACTACATAGTATGTGGTACATACGTACTATAGTACATAGTGCCCAGTACGCACACCCGAGCTTACCTTGCCGTTCCCAGACCCAGACGCCCACCTTCTTCCGCCCATCCATCACTGTCCTTCCTTATCCCTACCTACCGCAACATCTTTGCGAACACCAACCAACCATCCGTCATCTTCCCTCCTTCACCACCACGCGCGCGCGCATCTCCACTGGCAACAGCCTCTTCATTCCTCGCCCACACTGTTTTCTCTCGCCGTCCACGGCTAGAGGAGCTCTTACTACCTCTCAAAGTTTTCCTCTCTCAACTTCTCTAATCTTCTCCCCTGGCGCATCACTCATTTCGTGTCTCGCCACGCGACAGCTGCTCCTCGAGGGGGGGTGGAGGAATCTTGCCACACGATTACTCGCATCTTACATAGCAGTGCCGCCCACAGGCCCTTTCGCGAAGGAATCTTTCCCGCCGCATACCGCAGAGTCGCAGATCGCAGACCACGGAACCACAGACCAAACTTCAGGGCCGGGACACAGACCCTGCCTACCTAACCTTCACCTACACCTACACCTTACCATACCTGCTCTATTGAGTTCTACGGCTTAGTTGTACCGGCGCTGCAACTCAACTCTTTTGCATTTTTCATCTAGAATTCAAACTTTCCTTAACCATACACCCTCTATACCCCCTTCGCTGAGAAGAACGACAGAAACTCGAAAGCTTCTACTGGACTTCTTCCCAGCCCGCTCACTCTACCTGTTATTACTCGACACCTTTCCCGCCAGGGACAATTCAGAGCTTTGCGCCAACCACATGCACGCATAAGCCTGCCCTGCATCGCCCAGCGCACCCGCACCCGCACCCGCACCCACACCCACACCCACACCCCTCAAGACTCAGTGTCGCCGTCGCTTTTGACCGCGACCTGACCCGGCCGGAAGGCAATCCAACTATATCAAGACACGTCGTCGCGGATCTGCTTTCTTCGACCCTGTCTGTTGCTGCTGCTGGGAGTCGTGCTGTGCGCTCAATGTACTCCACTCAGCCGAACGGAGCTGACAGTGCGACAATCAACCCGGCTGCCCTCAACTCTTCTGGTATGTTGCTTCTTATTTGCTCTTAACCCCCTCCCCGGTTTCACCACCAACCCCCGCCATCTACCCAGCCTCAGCCTGCCTGCCCTGCCTGCCCTGCCCGCTCGCCAGCGCCAGCGCCAGCGCCGTCATCGCATTCCACTGCGAGGCCTTGCTGGTCCCGACAGCAATCATTACCGTCGCGGTCGCTTGTGCCTCTCTCGCTGTCTCGAGCCATGGCTGCGCCTGTTTCGACATCTGTGTCTCGCAACGGAGCTTTGCTGACAGTCGCGATTATTAATAAGACCTGCTGAACGCAAGTCCGCGCGGTATCAAAAGGAACCGCTCCCCCGACAACACTCGCCAGATTGCGCCTGTGGGTGACGACGGTACGTTCACACTTTCAGCGTCAATCCAGAATGCTTGTGCTGTCCAGCACCCGCGCGTGTCACCTTTCTGTTCCTCATCGCAGCGCGCAACGCGATACAAGCTAACACCCGATACTTCCTCGACAGGTGACTCAAACTCGAGAAAACGCTCGAGACCAATCAAGTCCAGAACTCCCGGTAGCATCTCCGAGACTGCCGGCCAGGCCCCCGCTGCCACTATGCCGCAAAACATCCCGCCGCCGCAAACCCCCCAAAATCAGGCGGCGCCGCTGCCCGGAGGACAGGCTATTGCCTACACTCCGGCGCAGGCGTCCCCCCCGCCCAAGACCACCCCGACAAAGACGACTCTGAAGGCCCTGCCGACCGTGAGGGACCACACCACTGACCAGCTCAATGCCGCCGGCGACGAATACATACCGAGAGAGGTTGACGAGTTCGGGGAGAAGAAGGTGATGCCCAACGGCCAGCTCCTGGGTGGTCGTGAATACAGGTGTCGGACCTTTTTGGTACCCAATCGCGGTGACAAACTCTTCATGCTGGCAACCGAGTGCGCCAGGGTTTTGGGCTATCGAGATTCCTACCTGCTCTTCAACAAGAACAGGTCACTCTACAAGATCATCGCCAGCCAACCCGAGAAGGATGACCTGGTCAGCCAGGAAATCCTGCCGTTTTCTTATCGATCACGGCAGATTGCCATCGTCACAGCACGTTCGATGTTCCGACAGTTCGGCAGTCGCGTCATCACGAACGGCCGACGAGTGCGCGACGACTATTGGGAGACTAAGGCGCGCAAGCAAGGCTTCACCGAGGCCGATCCCGCCGGAGAGAAGCGTCCCGGAGCCGCCAAAGCCAGAGAAGCCGCAGCCGAAGCCCAGAACCAGGTCATGCTGGGAGGTCCTCATGGAGAAATCGTCTATAGCAACACTCCCAGCCAGTTTCCCGGTGCCCCTCAGCCCCAGATCGTCCAACCAGGTATGCTTGGAGCGCCAACCGGAACAACGACCAGAATGCCCGTGATAACACTAGGATCAGAGCTCAGTGACAGCCGTCCCCGTGACTACAGCGGAATTCTCAAAGGGGGCCCACGCCAGGAGATCACCGGCCCGGCCTACCAGGACCAGACACGCCCAGCTCAGATCGGAGAAGTCCATGCCCAGGCACACCACGCCGCCGAGTACAACCGGTCGCTCAACCAACAGCGCGAAATGCGCGGGGACTATCTTCAGGGGATTTGGAGACGACCACACGAACAACCACAGTCTTCGAATTTGACGCAGGGTGCTGCCACAACCGACGCGGCAGTGCCAACAACGCGAGCCACTCAGTCACCGCACGCCGCGGCAAGTGGCATGCCCAACCAGAGTCCCCAGATGATGATGACGGCTCCACCGTACTCCCAGTCGATTAACGCGCAAAACCCCATCAGTCAGGCTCCGATGAGAGGTATGACCCAACCATCTGCCCAGAAGAACAACAAGCCAACGGCGCTGCCTTCAGCAGGGAGTGCGAGCAGCATGCCTCAGAGCGCCCAGAGCTATCACTACCCTGCGTCGGGCCAGATGTGGCCTCAGACGCAGCAAAATCCCCAGCACAATTATTCCGGATACACCACGCAGAACCAACAGTCGCATCAACAACCACCGGCGCCCCAGCTTCGACATGCATCCAGCGGTGTGCAACCAGCGATGCAGTTCTCGGGAATGCCGGGCATGGGCCAGAACTACGGCGCGGGTCAGGGGATGTACTCCGCAGACCAGACTCCTCGCCAGTATATGCCCCAGCCGAACCAAGGCTCCCCGGCAGTGACGCAGGCCTGGTCCAACCAGCAAACGCCGGCACAGTGGTGGACCAACCAACCGCAATGAGTGTGCAAGAGGTTTACAGCGCGTCGAGTTCTTTTGTTTGTTTGTTTTGGTCGGCTATTACACCTTTCAGTTCCAACAGCGTTGCGCCAACTAGTACAGTTTCGTTTCTACTACTATATACGCGGCGGCGACTCCCTGGCTTTCGCCGGTTTGGCAGATTATTTGCTGCCTCTGTGAAGGATACCCAAGCATACAGTTAGGCGGAGGCTATGTGCTTTTGGGCCGCCGGCCTGTCAGTCTTCATGCAGCATTTTGGCCGAGAAGGTATGGATAGAGGAGTCGCGAGGGACCAAGAACATGTTACCTGTGGTCAAGGGAGGGGGATTGGCTTATTCACTATGCCGCGTTTGTTCTCATTTTCAGTCGGACCTTGGCGGCATCTTGGGAGGATGCATTGTTTCAACATTGGTTGGCCTGCTGTTCGCTTCGGCTCTTTTTCTCACTGCTGCCCGATTCTCGTTAGTATAGTTATTTGCTGTCTTTTGTTCCCTTGTTCAGTTTTCTCCCCCTTTTCCATTTTCTCGTCTCTTTTCCTCCTCGTATCGTCTTTTTTCTCGCCGGTGGCACACGGGCACATTCGGCTGCAGTTTGATACCACCACCGTATTCTTGTCGCCGATTCCCTTCGCGCGTTGTGTTAGTTAGTCCTTTGCGCCCCTCGAATACGATACCACACGAACAATTTGTCCCCACATCCTTGACGGTGCCGCGCAGCTGGAGACCGACCCGCCTCTTTGTGTAGAGGCTTAGGTCGCCGCACAAACACGTTTTTCACAAGCGCCAAGTTACCATCCTATGCCCAGAAAGGTGGTGTCTTCTCTTGGCGCGGAGATCAGTATGATCCGCGCCGGCTGACCAGGAACTTCCCCAGGTTGGGGACAAGGGTCTCACGAAAACGAGAAGCCCGGACAAGTCACGACATGGCGGTTTTAGGGTTCTATATTGGGCTGGGATGCACCCATCCCTTGGACGGTTGGAGATTGGCGGAATGGCGCCCCGGTCTTGGCTTGATCATGGACGAGGACCCTGTTCAATGTACACGGTGGTGGGCAAATCGATCTGGACCTGTTTTGTCATCGTGTCAACCGATAAAGTAGCATCAATGGAGTTGAGTGCGTGTATGTGTCTGTGTGCACGCGTGCGAGTTTGCCTGGGTAAAACCTGACGTTGGACCGCTGTCGCGGCTGGACTAGCTAATCAGGGACCCGGGAGGTGCCTTTGCCTGTCCCGGGAAGAAGTCACATTCGTTTCGTTCGCTCGTGCGGTTCGCGGGGCCGGGGAAAGGCTGCATGGGCCATGTCGATCGAACACTTCCTCCTGTTTCCGAAGTCGTTGACATCGCTGACACCCTTACCGTGCAGCCGAGAGGGCCCGGGGCGCGCAGAAAACGGCGTGACTTGGACCCCCTTTGGCCGAGGTTTAGTGTTTTCTATACTAATGCAACCAGCGGCTACGCTGGGTTCCTGAATTTCGGGGATCTTTCTTTCTTTCGTCTTTTTTTTTGGCTTCTCGACAACTCTGCGGCCGCTGCTGCGCTCGTTCCCGCTCTACATTCTGGTATTTTTACTCTCACGAGAGGGCTAAATAGAAAAAGCGTTCACGGCATGGGATTTTGCCGCAAGGAATTAAGCCTATAACTGCAAACAACTATTTATAAAAAAACATCTGTGCCCTGCCCTTTTCTCAGCGATGACATGCCCCTCAGAGGAGGGGTGGTGGGATTGTTAGGGCCAGGCCTTCTCTCGCATGTGCCATCTGGTCGTTAGAGTTTCCTCTCCTTTCTTTCTTTTCTTTTAAGCTCTCTCTCGCTCGCCCCTCCATGAGAGGAGGGGGGGCCGAAGGTAAAAGAGAAAGAAGGTCTCGGGGACTCGTTATCGGGATGAAATTCCGTTTTGTGTCGTTCCCCTCCCCTGGGACTCGAAACGCCCGGCCGCCTCTGTCGAGACGGGGGGAGGGCGTTTGCGTATACAACTTCTTCCATCGAAGCTCACGAAGAAGACTGTGGGAAAAGCATCGTATCACTTCCCCCCTCCTTGCCACTTGTTTTCATCCAAGCTCCGCCCGTCACTCTCTCCTTTCCCTTTCTGGCTGGCTGCTCTAGTACCCTCCCTCTTGCCCACGCATCCCCTCCCCGAGTGATGTTTTGGGGTCATTTTGCTTCCCACCCCCCAATGTCTCAACACAGAGACACAACAGACGGATCTTGCCATTCAACCAAGACAAACGGAACATGTCCCGCAAGGATCGAGGGACTAGGACATTGGAGTTTGAATTGATTCTTTGCCTTTGCCCCTCCATCTCCTCCATCTCCTCCTCTTTTCCTTATTAACTCTCGGCCGAGGGAGCAAAGGCCGCAAACCTGATGAGGAAGGCAAATGACACTGGAGATGCAACACTGAACGGTTTAGGGTGGCAGGGAAGTCCAAGAAAGATGAAGCTTGGTCTTTCCTGTCCGTGCCCACACCGCCGTCGTCTTTCATGTTATGAGCCTCATGGCTCTCTTTCAGTCAACTAATACACGGCTCTAATCGGCGACGAGACGACCGGGAGCCGAAAACGGTATCATTGGCCGGTTTGGTTAAACAGGGAGAGGAAACTCGTGGCCTTGGGAAACGGAAGTTTCGTAGGTGATTAAGATATCACGCCACGCAAATGTCGACAACGACGACTAGATGGGTGAGGGGCGTTGGGGAAGATCTTGGGCGTTTCGCCTGTTGATAAATTTCCGGAGGATCTGGTAAGGATCTCAAAGAGGGGGGGGGGGGGGATCTCATGTGACTTTGGCGAGGGTGTGGGAGGAGATGAGACGCGGAGAAACAACTGTCGAGAACCTCGGACCCGAACGGAAATCATAATGTCAGAAAGCCAAAGATTGCGGATGCGAAGGGCTTTTTTGCCTTTCTCTGAGTATGCAAGTAGCGGTCAGGAAGTCGACAGCTTCGTTTCGTCTCGTCTGATGAGCCTCTGTGCTCGGGTGGCCAAAGGAGATGGAACTGCAGAGAGAAGACAGAGACAGAAACATCGTTTTGGGTGCCGGCCTGCCTCTGTGAGTTATGCAAGGAGGAAGCTTGGAGAAAGGACGGGTTACCCTTTCTTACCTTCGTAAATCTATCCCGCCGGTGGAACGGCTGGAGTGAGGTTTAATAGTATATGAGCAACGGCGAGACGAGAGGAAAGGGAATCACGAGTGAAAGCCAAGCGTGGCACGGTACTCCCGGGCAGAATAGTCGCAAAAGCCATAAACAACGATCGTGGGGATAAGGTTTATTCTCCGTCTAGGGCCAGGGGGGGACGGGGACACTGCTTTGCCTGTACGGCGTTGTACATGTCGCCGGCCGGAGCACGCGGACACTCAGTCCGTCACGTCGTCTGAAGAAGCATCGGAAGCATCGCCCAAGTCGGCTCCAGATGCTGTTTTCTAGCAGATCGCTGCAACACGCGGCGCGGTGCTTCCGGAGATGCGTGTTGCACTCGCCGCTGGGCTAGACGAGTCCGAGGCAGCGTGAGGAAAAGGTATCGAGACCAATAGCCATCACGTATGTAAGACCAGATGGCGAAGGTCACGGTTTTCGAAACAGAGGCGCAGAGTACTTGGTAGAAGAAAAGAGGTCTTCAGCTGCCCAGAGAAAGGAGCCTTGTCTCCGGTACAGGATGGAAAGCGAGATCGCAAAGACGATCGGTGCCACCGGAGGGCGTGGACTACTGGCATCTTTGCCACCGATGAGTGGGAACGATGTTACAAAATACCTAATTGGGCGCCGTAGTGCTCCTAATAAGGGGCAACGATAAGGTAGAAACAACTCCATGGAAAGAGACAGTCGTAGCAGTGTACGTGATCGCAAGACAAGGCTTTTAATAACACCAACCATTACATGACAATATTCCAAATCAACACCCCCCATGCGCCCTTTCTGCCACACGGAACTCAACCGTCGTCTTCTTACTCTATCTATCTACTGTTCCCCGTCGCATGCTTTGGTGACGGCTTAGGGACTAGTCGCTGTCGTCCCCGTCTAGGGCTTCGTCAACATCACTTCCCTCACCCTCCTTATCCTCCAACGCATCCTGCGTCTCGTCGCCACTTTCCTCGGCCTCGTCCTCGTTTTCCTCTTCGTCGTCGTCTTCTCCTTCCTCTTCGTCGTCGTCTTCTCCTTCCTCTTCCTCCTCGTCTTCGTTAGCATCCTCCTCAGGTTCCGTCTCGGCATCGTCAGCTTCCTCGTCGACGGCCATGGATGATTCATCGACACGGGCCTTCTTCGCGCGAGGTGCTGTGCTATCGCCCTCGGCGGAGATCGTTGTGAGAACGCTATCATCTGCTCCGGAGACAGCGGCTGCTCCCAGGGCTGCCCCGGCCGCAACGCCTGCCGCGGCTCCAGCTGCTGCAGCGCCCCCCTTCTTGGCGGCAACTTTTTGTCGGTAGGAAGAGCGTTTTGCGGATTGGATTTGGTTGAATTCTAAGATAATCAGTAACAATCTAATTGATGTTCTAAAGTGATTGAAAAAAGAAGGGATTCAGGTTTGCGTAGACGATATCAATACGGGCAAGAAGCAGAGGCAGGCATGTGGAAGAAGAAGCGGGGGAACTGACTGGCAAATTCCTGCTCCAGAGGCTCCCGCAGAAAGCCGAATTCAATATCGTCAAGGGCCTTGAAGACATCCTCAGCACTGACAGTCTTCTTGTTGGCATTGACGGTATTTTGGTTGGCACTATCATACCAAAAATAGTCAACCTTCACTGTTCTTTGCTTGGCTTCTCATGCAAGGTTGGAACATACTGTGCTGCTAGATAGTTGATAAAGACCGTTGCACTCTTGCTCATGGCCAAGACGGCGTTGCCCTGGATCTGGGCGTTGGGGGGCAGGACACCCTTTGCCAGCCTCGTGATGATGGATTTGGGGAGGTTGAGATCCTACGGTGTGATGTTCAGACCAGGTAGTTGGTTCTACACTCTGCAAAGAGAAAGCGTACCTCGATTGTGAGAGCGTCTTTATCGACCTTATCCTTTGACGCTTTCTCATGCTCTTTCTTCTCGGAGCTGGCATTCAGACCCGATGTCGTCGTTGCTGGTGTTGAAGAGGCTCCTGCTGATGCCGATTTGAGTGTGGGCTGCGTGGCCGCTGCTGAAGCCGAAACTGGCGCTGCTGCGGCCGCGGCGGCATTGGAAGGCGTCGTCGGAGTGGCTGCCGTTGCACTCGGAGCCGGGGCCGGGGCGGATGCCGGATCTTCATCCATCACGGCGAAGCGGGCATTTGAGACATCGCTCCTGCGGCTCGCGTCGCTTTTGCGCGGAGGCATTGTGTAATGAGTGAGTCCTGCACAGGCGTGGCCGCGTGGGTGTGTGTGTGTGTGTGTGTTTGTGGTGTGGGTGAGTGCGGTAGCGGCTGTGGGCTCTGCAGAATGTGAACCTGATTGAGTTCTGGGAACTAAATGCGAGGTCAACGACCCACGAGGCTAGACGCGAGGAAGAGACGCAGAATGGTGGTGGAGGTGTACACGTAAACTCGAATGGTGAGACGTTGAAGTTTTCGCACGCACAATGCAGGCACACGACTCTGTCCGAGGGGCGAGGGGAGAGACGAAAGTGACCCTGCGGGATGAGCCGTCCTCTTCCTCGTCTTCGTCTCCGTCGTTGAAAGGGGTAGGGGAGGCTAATTGTCAAGATGGTGGGTAAGTGCTTGGCTAAATTTTCTGGCTGTTGGATGGATGGCCTCGTTTCGTCAACTCTAGCCTTGCCGTGGCAGCAATGGGGAGTGCATGCGGTGTGTGAAATGTCACTCAAGGCTCGGCTTCGTCGTTTGTCCTCCTGATACAGTGTACTGTGTAAGGTAGTACCTCGCCGAGAGGGTGGGGACACGGGAATGAGAGGTTACACTGTACAGCCCATGGTACTTGCGGTTGTCCGCCGGCAAGCGCGTCGTGCGCTGGGAGACGCAGACGCGACTTTTCTTGACCCGACCCGACCCACTTTGGTTTTGGGCACGCGTTATTACCCAGGTAATTGTAGGTATTTTGTATCCGTACTCGTCTATAGCCACCGTCCTATGCCATCTCGTTGTGTTTCACCAACGTCAAACACTCTTTCGCCAGGACTCCCAAACACCCAAGCAGTGTTGTTCATGTCACTAGAGAAACCCTCGGACGGGCGTGCCAAAATGTGCCAACATTTCTTGTTCGTCTACATCGTCCGATCTCTCGAGCACCATCCCATTTTCTGGGCATGTAAATCCAATCGAATCCGGCATCATACCCGCGGCCTGCGAAGCCCTGAGGGTGTTGGGGTGAGAGTAAAGACATTCTGAACAGGGAGATAACATCGCATCTCGATGACCATGAACGCCGCCGGTTCTAGCAGTACCCCTTGAACCATGACTCGATTGCCACCGACGCGACCGTCCTGAAGCCTTTCCTTGGTCCATCACCCCGCTCTCACGCAGACAAGACAAAAGAAGTCGTGAGGTCGCAGACGGAGTGAACAAAATTCTCAAGCAACGGCCGGGAGAGGACGACGACGTGTTGCCACCCCGAAGCTACTCTCAACCTCGGAGGCACCTGTCAAGCGTCGGACTGACCAACGAATAACTTTCCTCAGAGTCTCCCCCCGGCCTTCCCGCCTCTCCTACTCCATCCTCCATGCTGCAGGAGCTTGTTCACTTTGGGGCAGCACGAGGCGAATCCCAACTACCCCGCCTTCTTCGACAGCGCTTCACCATCCCGCCGATGTCATCTGCACACCACCCTCGCACGCCACGAAGCGCGTGTTTCACATTCGCCCGTCATCGCATCCGTCACGCTGGGATGGCATGTGTCGCGGCACGGTTATCCGCCTTCTACTGGCGAGACCCACGCAGTGCCAACGCTTCTCAGGAACCTTCCTCCGAGATCGAACAGCCCGGTTTTCCCCTCACGAACACTGGGCAATGCCGCAGCAACAACAACCGCGCGAGTCCATGTACCGCTGTTTCACCATGACTATAGCGAGCGGCGTTGTGGGCACTGGAAGGTTGGGTAAGGCTAGGCACGTATCACGGGCTTCCTCTGCTCCGTCGACCCGCAGGAATGGCAGGAGCGGTCACGGGGCGGAGTCCACGGGACCATGATCTAGCTGCGGCAGCTGGAGCTGTCAGGCTTGATGTACCGTTTATGTTTCACGAGCCTCCGGTCGAGCTACCCCCGCCATTGATGACATTATCATCACAGCCCGTCAAAACATGGATGAACACAGGGGTGAGGTGAGTTTAATTCTGTCTTCCTATGCGGGGGCCCGAAGCTCCCCGCTCAAATTTATGTCCAAGAATGTCATTTCAGGAGAAGGAGAAAATGGCTGCGTCGCAGCCGTGGTCAAGTCCGTTCATCATAGGGGTATATCCGTCACCGACTCATCGCGTGATGTCCCAGGACCAATCGTCCAAAACAAAAAGGAAATGATGTCTTCTCTGGCATTGGCGCTTCGCTGCCACGAAGTCTGCCCATGACCAAGCAGGGTATGCTCGGCCTGCCAAAAGGAACATGCGAGAGGGGTTACATGCAAGCTGTGCAATAGCCGAGTCTCGGGGCGGCCTGACCGTCCCAGAGCAGGCATGATGATGCCCGAGACTCGGCGCGGAGTCGGCGGTGACGTCCTTTCACCCTAGAGGTTTGCAGTCTGAGAGAGTGGTGGTTGCACACAGCCGCCTTCCGTCCGTGGTTGGATGTCGGAGCTAAGAATGCTTGGAACTGTGAGAAGCAGCCATCACCCGTTGGTTTGTGAAACAAAGTGCGCACGCGATTGCACCCCACACCTTTCCAGACCTGCGGGAAAAAAAACGCAGGGGCTGAAACAAAGGCGTTGAGGAGCCCGCGGCGCAGGTTATCGATTCCTGCGGGGTGGCGCAAACATGTTCGGCAGGATTTCGCGAATGTGCGTAGTAAAACAAGGCTCCACGCCAGGGCATTGCTCCTTGGCGAGGGAAGAATGAGAATGTGTGCCTCAGCCCACGGCAATTCCAATCTCGGATCTTCGGGGGTACGGGCGAGGCGAGAGACCACCCATGCGGTACTCTTCGTCGAGTGATAGGCGTGGGGGGATAGATGAGTCAGAGTAGATTCGCTGGTGCCTGCCGTCCGAATGGGCAGACGAAGGCATGTGGGCGTACGCGTCGGCAGACGTGCGTGGCGAGAGCTCCACGTCGATTTGGGAGCCAAACCAGTGATCCCTCAGACTCCCAACGCTGGCGCTGCTGCGCGAGCTTCGGTTCCTGCCGTGACGTGGGGAGAGGGGCGGCAACTTGGACAGCCTGGAGTTCTGTCGCTTCGGTGACGGCAGGAAAGCCAGGTCACCTTCCACCGCATCATCTGTTAGGCCGACGCGTGCGTTGGGAGCTCTGGCGAGAACAGGAGTATGCGGGGCCTCGATGCTCGACTTGTCCATGCTGCGCTTGTGGTAGAGAGACCGCGGAGACACGTCAGAAGAGACACGAGGCTGATACTCGTTGTGATTCTGGTAGACGATGACGCTGGGTGGCTTGCGGACGGAAGGGGCGAAGTCGAATTTGTCAACGACGACAGTTGTCGACTTCTCAATGCCTCGGCTGGCCTTCCAAGATTCAATCTCCTCATCGTCAATAGGGGTGATGCCACGACGACTGAAGGGACCCCGACGGCTCAGGGGAAGGCGACCGTAGCGGTATCGATAACACAAGCAAATGGTTCCCACGATCAGGACGACGCCCAGAACGGAAAGAACGGTGCTAAGAGCAATGACGAGGCTGCGGTCGCCCTCGAACCCCTGGGAACCCGCCATGACGCCTTGCTGGTCAGCGGGTGAAGTCGAGCTCGGTGCACCTAGCACCGACGTGGTTGAACGCCTGTCGGCGGCATCAGTTGGCTGGGCGTAAGGAAGTGTCAGAGTTGGCGGGCTTGTTGTAAACGGGGGTGAAGGTGCTCCGGGTATTATTATGACCGGAGTCGACGAGCTTTGCGGAGAGGGCCGCGGTGGCTGTTGGCTTGGCTGAGCAAGGCTAGGAGTCGAGGTTGGACGTGGGGGGCCGAACGGAGGTAGGCTCGGTCGAGGAAAGCTGGGAGCTGAAAAAGAGCGAGCCGGGGCTGGCAAAGAAGAGGCAATGATTGGAATCGGTGGTCGTGAATTGGTGAATATAGGGATAAAGAGCGGTGTTGTCGTCGTCGACGATCTGGCCTGAACAGACGTTGAGGGGAGAGGCGGAGGGGGGGCCGGCGGCGTGGTACTCGGAGGAGGCGGAGGTTGAGTTTCCGGGGGAGGTGGTTGAGTCTCCGGAGGGGGCGGCGGCGGCGGTGGCGGCGGCGGGGGCTCCTCGCCAGGTGGCGGAGGGGGCGGAGGAGGCTCTTGGTCCGGCGGAGGAGGGGGCGAAGGCTCCTCGGCTGCAACGCCTATGGTTCGTGTTAGTGAAGCTATTCTGTGGATGGGGCTGAGATGATGATAAGACGGAAGGAAATATCCCGGGATGCCAGAATGTATATGTGTGGTGCTACATGTGTGAGAGACGAGACCATCGGAGGCGATCGAGAGTGACTTGAGGTGGCGGAAGAATGACCGTTGATGACGGGATATCATAAGGCTTCGGGCTTGGATGAGTGCTTTGTGATGAGTGTTTGGCCTAATCACACCTTCTCGAGCCCCGTTATTGTTATTAACTCCATCTCTGCCGTTGTTGACCGTTTCGTCGATGGGTGCGCCGGTTCTCCCAGGCCCTAGTACAGGCGCAGGGTTGATTCCCGTGCCAGGAGTAGACTCGAAGACGGGAATCGCAGGACTGGCGTCCTTGTCTTTGCCCTTTCCTTTGCCCTTGCCCTTGCCTTTACCCTTGCCCTCTCGCTCGGTCTCGATCTCCTCAAAGGCATCGGTGCCATCGCGCTGGGATAGGGCCAAGGCCCGCGTTGGCGTTGTCGAAGAGACTGCACGCCAGGCGGCGGCCAGTGCCAGGTTTGAGGTCGACATTATCCCGTCAAAATTAAATCTAGTTGCGTGTGTTGTGTGGGCCAGCCAGGTATGATGGTTGGTATCTCCGATGGTAGACGTTGTGGCACTCCAGAACCACGGCCAGAGCTAGAGGAGCGTGCCTTGGCGGAATGATGTACAGCCACTTGGAACACAGATACCAAAGGAAATAAGAATAAGAATCAGGAAGGGGATTACAAACAGTTCAGGCGAACGGTGTTGGTGTTGGGCCAGGCCAAAGAGGAGGAATAGCAGGCAGGCCTGATATGGTCTGGTCTTGCTTCTCCCAGGACTCCGAAGTCGACGTTGGGAGCCGGTTAATATCGGAGACCCGTCAAGAAATCAAGGGAGAAAAGGAAAGAAATAGAGGGCCTGATACGAGAGAAAAGGCTCGCGGCATCAAGAGCAACGACAGAGGTGCGTGAGCGGAAACGGTGGGTGGTTATGTAGGAAGTGCAACAAGAGTGCGGTGAGGTGAGGCGAGGCCGCACCTCCACCTCCACCTCCACCTCCGTACATGGTTTTTCTTGGATGCGGCACTTGCGGCAGCACCGACATGGGAACGATGCGTAGAGGTTGGTGGTACCTTGGGCCACCTCGCAGCCGGCCATCCAACCATCAAGACGATCCGAGGAACACTGGCACGGTATGGTACAATGTACACTTCACCCACTGACACGCACACCACGAGGTGCGGATGGAGACACGACAAGGACGGGGTAGAGGCAGGGGAGGGGGGATAAGCTGTACAACCGTGCACCCGCTTGGGAGTGACGGCATGTGAATAATCCCGCAGGGGTGTGTATATGCGTGTGTGTGTGTGTATGTATGTGTGTGTATGTGTGTGTGCGCACTTGGAAGTGCAGTGCTGCCTCTCTGCCTGCGAATGGTGGCCTGGCCCACGACATGCAGGAACAGGCGGTGTGTGAGGGTGAGAGGCTGCGATTGTGGATGGCCGTAGTCGTCATCGTAGTAGGTAGATAGATACTAGACATTGGCTGGTGGTGGTGAAGGTATGGAGGGGTGGTGGTGGTGACCTGAGGTGAGGTGCCTAGGTAAAGATGGGTGCTATAGTAGGTAGGTAGGTATAGTGTAGTGTGTGTATTAGTGTACGTTCTTAGGTTCACTTTGAGTGGCTCGGTCGATGAAAAAGATTCATGACCGTGGTGAGGTCGGGTGGGTTCACTGTTCCTGGTGGCGTCGGACCTTTCCTTGTAGGGCCCTCAGGTACGTAGTGCATCCGTAGCGTCCAGAGTATTTGGTCTGCCCCACGGCCAGCATGGTGGGATGTTCTGGTCCGTGTGGTTGGCCGGAAATGAACGAACCGCACCGCACCGCAGTTTAGTGTTGGTGTAGGTACTATGTACTTCCATTACACGAACGAGGTACGTACTGTGGTACCTGGGCACGCTACTTGGCTAGTACAGAGGGAGGAGCAGGTAGGTGGGTCATCGGAGGTTGAGATGTGCCGGGGTCCTGGTTCAGGAACAGGGATTGCCGGTGAGCAGGGAAAGATGGAGGAAGGAGGGGAGCCTGCCCGCTCCAGTGCACTTGGCTACCAAGTAGACGCGCACCTACGGTAAGGAAGGAGTGACAGGGAATCAATGGCATGGCGTGTTCCGGTGTGATGCGGTGCAGTGCGGGCAGCTGCGGCAGCCATTGGACGTGATGATGTTTCTAATTTTTGACACCAACATGACTGGCGGCTGCTGGCCATCAGACAGACGCACGAACAGGGCCGAACCCCAAGCATCAACTGTTTGGGTAGCACAGCTGCCCTGTGAATGCCGATGACGAGAACGAGCCATCCTGAATTGAACTGAACTGGGAGTTGCTGCCAGGCAAGGCAGTTAGCTCCGTGATCGACATCAAATTACCCGAGAGCCGTGGAAATAACTCATCGACGTTCGTTTCGGTACTGTCCATGGAAAGGTCGATTGCGCGGTCTGGACAGTGCCATGTGTCGTCATGCTGGCTATGCTGATTTCCGACGTCAGGGTCATTCATCACAACTGGAAGGCATAGGAGATGGCGTTGAGACAGATCGGCCAATGACGTCCCGTCCCGCCTGCATTCTAGGTGGACGCTGAGGTGGACGCTGGACGCTGAACCTCCTAAAAACGGCGCTGCGTAAGGTAGGTACCCGAACACGCCAATCTGTACATCCCTTGTCTTTGTCACACAAGTGGTTTGCAGTTTACCTTTTCTGGGCAGGCGAGTTGAAAAGTTATGGGTGTTTGAATCGGAACTTTTTTCTCTTTCAATGTTTCGAGACATGGCTCGTCAGTAGGTATCTGCTCTTGGCGGGTAAGTTTGGAGCCGACGACCAGTACACTACAGGAAGAGTCTTGGCCTGAACTAACCTTACTTACCTAGAAAAGAAACATTCCCCGCCGTGGGCCTCGTCAGATGGGCATGGGCACCAGACGGGAGAAGCAGTGGAATCTCTTAATTTAATTTTTCAAAATAAGACGGCAAGATACTAGGTACCTCTAAAACACGACTTGTCTGTACGTAGGTAAGGCAGGAGGGCCAGAACACAACAAGAAGGGTACGGTAAGCTGATGCTAAAGGCAGCATGTCGATGGCATGGCAAACTTGTCTTAGCGCCACCGTCCTTAAGGTGCCCGAGCAGAACAGGAGGAAACTGCAAGTGCAACCAAGCTGCAGCCTGCAACTGCGACTGCAACCGCCTTGACCTCGCAACCTCGCAACCTCGCACCTACCTTACCCTCCAGCCAACGCTCTACCACCTACCTGCCACCCTGCCTATCTTACTATCCACCCAGTACCTACATGCCTAGTACACCTGCAGGACTGCGCAAAACACCACTAGTAAGGAAACATGCCACCACCACCTCACCTCACTCTTGCGCGAATCCCCTCGCTCGCTTCCATGCAAGCAATTTAGGCCCCCCCCCCCCCCCCCCCCCCCCCCCCCCCCCCCCCCCCCAGTCGCCTCCCCGCAGCACGCAGCACGCAAAAGCACGACGTACGGAACCCCAGCCATCTGACGAGACACGGCATCATGACAGCTCCTGCTAACGTGCAAGCTTCTACCCCCCTTAGGTTTTCAAGATGGGCGCGCATACGTCGCCCTGGTGGAGGGTGACCACGCGCTTGTCCTGCAATGCAGTGAAGTGGCATGCATAAGCCTTGCCCACGCTCACGCCCACGCCCACGACGCCCGCTCGTTTCCCTGCCTGGTGCTACAGATTCTGAGAACGGTGTTACCGACGTTCAGGGCGGCCATCTTCTGAGGGCTCTCAGCACGAAGCCCGGCCGAAGGCCATGGACCGAGATGAGGGCCATGAGCGAGCAAGCCTTTCCACCAGACGTTTTGTGATCGGCCATCTCTAGCGCTGGCTGCTGCGAACTTGGTACGCAGAGACGCCCGGTTTAGATAGGGCTCAGGGGAGGCCGGGTCTCCCTCGCCTCGCGCCTGAGGCGGTGTGTGTGTGTGTGTGTGTGTGTGTGTGTGCGAGTCAAGTAACGACCGGCATGGCACTGCCAGCCAGAATAGTAGACGCCCGTTGGACACACCAGACGAGAGAGACGAGAGGCAACGAGAGGGAGGGGTCGAAAGGGTCAGACACGAGTGTGAACCCGCCCGAAGGCTGGGCCGGGCCTGTGACTAACTAACACTAGGCTCGGGAGCTGCCCTGGAATGGATGGGATGGGATGGCATGTCACGGTATGCACATGACATGGCCGTGCCATAGCAGATGCCTGGTCGCTTGCTTACATGAAGCCTCGGACCAGATGCTTATTGCTGCGCCGGCTCGATGAATGTCCGACTTGCTGTTCTTGAAATGGCTCCGGTCGCCGAGTCTCGACACCATCTCAGCCCGTTTCGCTCCGCCTTGGGTGTTCTGGCCAGGCATGGGCGTGAGCGGCGGCGATATGACGGGCAAGGGGGAAAAACGCAGAAAAAGAAAGAAACAGCGCAGCGCAGCGCGGGGTAAATCAGCACACACGATGCAGCACATGGCCGCATCTGGCGTGCAGTCCAATTAGACATGTCGTCCTAGCCCCAAGGTCCGACGCTGAAACAACGCTCCGCTCCTCGTCGTGGTGTTGCTTGATTGGTTGATTAGCTGCTGCCCAGCGCCATCGGGCCTCTCTCATCGGGTCTTCCTGCAAGGGGAAGCGACGAACTGAAGACGCGGTGCTTGGGTATTGGGCAGTGGGCAGGCGCCCGCCCAGTCGCTTCGTTTTCCAGTGTTCTTGAATTATTGGGGGCTTCTTTCCTTCCACATCGTCACCACAAACACAAACCTATGGTGGAGTGGAGTGGAGTGGTTCATGACCGTGTCACTGACCCCTGGCGCGAGAAGACCCGACTTGGACAAAAATCTCCGCCCGCTGTCTTCGGCACCGGTTCACGCCCACGAAAGGGTCGGCTGCTCGTGTTAATCTGCACAGGTTCTGTGGTACTAGAAACAGTATATCACTTCTCTGGCCGTGCGCTATGGGCTACTATGTGCGGTCGTCATTTTTATAAAGTCCTTTTGGATGGTTTCGTTTCCACATTATTCGGTAGTGGCAGCAAACCTCGCCATCCGGCGCGGCAAGCAAGCAGGCAAAAGAGTACATCGGCGCCTACTCCACGACACCAGGACCGAGGGTCGCCGTAATCGGGTTGGCCCTCGGAGTATTGTCCTCGGAAAGATGGACTTATCGCTCCGTGCAGGTTACGACATTCCGAACGAAGCTAGATGATGAGCTGTGCCCCCTCGGCGGACCAGGGCCGATCCGTCTTTGGCCTCTGGAGGCAAACAATAACCGTCACAAGCGCTCGGCAAAGTCAGGTTGTCAGGGCTCAGCAGCATCACCTCGTATACATGTTTCGGTTCTTGTTTAAGCTGCCCGCCCAGGCACACGACCGTGACCACTGGGTTCGAGAATGTCTTGCTTTTGGCCTGCCCTATCCTGTCCAGCAGGGCAGGCGGAACGGTTTCTGGCACATGGAGGCGACAGGTGTGCGTGACCGCAAGCAAAGGCGATTAACATTGAGGTCTGGTCTCTCCTCCATGTCAGGCGTCGGTTTACCCCTGGTACCTTGCATAGCGCACTGACAGCATGGCATGCGGGTGCCACCATCAGCCATGAAGGCCGGATAAACAGGCTGCCTATCGTGCCGCTTACCTACCAGATAAGTACTCACTACTTCGACATGTACGGAGGAGCGTTTCAAAAGTTCTTGCTAGAAATGCCAAGCCAATTTCGCCCCATAAAACCCCACTTTTTGGAGAGTCTAACCTAGTCTAGTTTAACCACCTTCTATATTAAATATAGTTAACTATAGCTTTTTTTCCTCCTCGAAGTTCTATAGTATTCGCAATTTACTCTCTAATAATAATATTATTATAAAACTAGTTATAGTTATTATATTTTTTCTCTTTTTTCTCCTTACTATAATTCCTAATACTAATCCTACTACTAGAGTAGTTATTCTCGTTCTATATAGCTTCTTTAGTAGTTAATTTACTAAAAAAGTATTAGATTTACTTAAGATCTTTTTATAAATAGTTAATGATATTTTAAGTATATAAAACTAAAAGGTTTTAATTCTATAGTACTTATTTCTTTTAGTCAATACTATAAGAATATTCCTTATAATAACTAGTTAAAAAATAAAGTAGTTATAGATTTTATTATTTATAAAGTTTATTATAATTAGTATAACTAGTTATAAAAGAAACTATAATGTAGTTAATAAGCGAGTAAGATAGACAAGCGAGTAAGATACGACTTATTGCTTAGTAAAAGCTGCTTTTTTAATTACTTTTTAAAAATTCAAATTTAAGTAAAAAGTTATAGAATTTTAGAATAATGCTTATTATATAGCTATAAATACAGTAAGAGTTAAGAACAAGAGGTTGAAGTTGGATCTGAAATAACCCCTATATTCTAAGCTAATAGGTGGCTTAGTAGGGTGTTGGAAAGAGTGATAAAAATGGGGCACCATGGAAGTTCTGTAATCTGATTGGGTAGAAGAGTTATTGTTGCTTATATTGAGATAATCTG
>WIGM01000382.1:0-41623 GCA_014235935.1 Colletotrichum musicola | reverse complement strand
CTCCATGGCCATAGGGCATCTTGCTCCACGACACATCACAGAGCTAGAGCAACACACATCAGTTGCCTCTCCACATTAACGGATATAATATTATATTAGTTAGGTTATTAAGTAGGTAGGTAGGCCTATTAGTGTTACGACCCGCTTTGCAAGGATAACAGTCGACCGACCCGCTTGCGCGTCGGGCGGCTATGGCAGGACATTTGTACTGCAAACACACGGGAACTCACTCCGGCACGGAAGAACTATAATGCAAGTCACGAGATGATAAGATAAGAGCGATCAGTTGGCATTGCCAACTGATCGCGATCACCTCATGTACCTAGGTGATCGCCCAACTGGAAATATCATTGGACAAAGGAACTATTCGGGGCTTGTATAAAGTATGACCTGAGCCCGGCTCACTGTCATACTTCCATAGCTCTTCAGCAATCAACTTCGTAAACATTCTTCGGAATACTTCCAGCTTACCTTCACTGCGAATTACCTTGTTGAGTCTGAGACTGATCACCTTAGCCTCTGAAGTCTTGATCTACTACAGCCTACGACACCACGACTCAGTGCCACGATACTGTTATACCGCGTCAATCCCCAGCTTCTGTTAGCAGACCCTACTGTCGGATAGCTGACCGTAACACTAAGCCACCTATTAGCTTAGAATATAGGGGTTATTTCAGATCCAACTTCAACCTCTTGTTCTTAACTCTTACTATAATGTTACGAGCGGGTCAGGGCAACCAACTGTGGCACAAAGCAAAAGCTTCGGTAATGATGCCTCCAGCATCATTATCCCCTGTTCTGCACAATATAGCTACGCCTCTACAGGGACCAACTGCAGCTGGGCGTAACATACGGCCAGCCTTCTGACAGTGAGGGTATGTTAACAGAAGCTGAGGTTTGACGCTGTAAACAGTACTGCAGGGTGCTGAAGGGATCCTGGGGGTCAAGGCACTTAGGTGATCAGTCTAGGTGTCTAATAAGAGGGTCGTAGGGTGTCACGACTGAGGGCTGAAAGTATCCGAAGATTGATACGAGGTTGATAGCTGAAGAACTATGAAAGTCCGGACTCGAGCGGACTCGAGTCCATCCTATATACAGGTCCTGAACAGTTCCTTTGTCGTGGCTAGTTTAGATATCTTCGATATCCAATATATCCGTGGATCGGTTGGTGTCAAAAAAGGGTGGTAGGCCAGGGGCGCTGGAAGCGATGCACACGCAGAGCGCCTAGGATGCCAGGAAGGCGCTAGGAGAAATGTTTGGCCGAGGGCCGCACTAGAGGCGCCTAGTCACAGGGAACACGCCGGCAGGAGGCGCGTAAGGGACACGGACAGGTCTTAGGCAAGGACAAGCACAATACATATCACGATTGACCCCTGAATGTGTGTCGACGAATATTCGAACAGTTGGATAGTGAGCATATCCAACATATCCATCCTTTATCTTATCTCCATTCTGTTCCCGAGGTCACGTGAACTGTACCATAGTTCTTCCTTTCTAAGGATTCCTGGTTACACCTGTGTTACTGCTTACATATGTCCTGCGTTAAAAACATCAACAACAGCGAGAACGAAATTTTTGAAAACAGTACCAAATTGATCGAACCACGCCCGCTCGCGTCCGCAGAGGTTATCTTGGACACAATGCCATCCTCGGCATTGATTCTGCGTCCAAAGGGCCTGCTCGTGGCCGCGAGCGGGCTCTGACGACGAAAAATTCGAGAGTAAGCTATAAAGTACGATGCGTCAACAGACAGTACTATCGCTACTATCGCTGGTGGATTAAGGGCTATTACGCGAAGCACAACGACTGTGCCCAAACAAATATTAACACAACAGTTACTAATAGGTTATGGGTTACCTATCACCCCCGACAAAGTTTGTAACGTCCCGCGACAATAACGACGACGAGCCCGATAGAACGGTATGACCTCCTGTATAGAGGAAGTACCAGACACTAGGTATACTACGATCGGTGCTACAAAACATTACAGACTATAGATAGATTAGTTACCTATCGCCCCCTCTACGAAGAAGGATTATCGCCCCTTTAACGTACGACAATATCTATAGAATCTGTGTACGAGCTCTTATACTTAGTAATCGAACGAATCGAAGCGGTTGGAGCATTGTGCTTCACGGATCGAGCCCGACTCTAGGCAGTAGATAGCGGTAGTAGTCAAAAGATAGAAACATATAGTAACATAGGAACCTGGCAGGAGGCAACAAAACACTTATAGGTATAACTGAGAAATAGTATATATGAGTCCGAGAGGATGCGGACAAGAGAAATAGACGAAGTTGAGCGCCGGGGGGAGACTGTAGGTATGCAGAACCAAATATGGTGGCAAGTACCGATAGAGCCGAAGCAGGAAGATACGAAAGAGGTAATCTAGAGGCAAGGAAAACAAAAATAGAGAAAAAGAAAGAAAAAGCAGTAGGAAGGGACTCTTCAACAGAGACAAACGACACATAGGATAGACAGTGCAGCGAGGAATTTGGAGACAGCTGGCCTTGATTCAACAGCAGGGCGAAGTGGGGCGTCGCGACTTGTCGTGGACGCGTCGGCTGTCGGCCAAACCTTGCTTTCCGGGCATAGCTGCTGACTAAAGAGCGGCTGAAACCGAGTAGGAATAAATCAATCAATCAATCAATATGTCCTGCGTTAGCCGCCGGGATCCAAGGCGGGGTTGTTCCAACGTGTTATGCCTAACGGGTCGTAACAAGTAGCGAATAACCTTAATAAGCGGTTATTACGAATATTAATGGATATGATATTGTATTAGTCAGGTTGTTAAGTAGGTAGGCAGGCCTACTAGATAAAAGGCCGTAGCCTCGGGTTATCTAATTGGCCGATTCCGAGGGTCACCTGGCCCCGGGCCGGGCTGCCCACCAGCCTGGCTGGTCATTCCAACACAATCATTTTACCCCCGAGTCCGCATCCATCAGCGAAACTGCCAACTCGGCCAACCCCTCAAACGTGAGCGAATGATCCAGGAGGCTCATAAATGGAATATTCGCTTTGAACTCCTTCCAGGCCCAGCTACGCAGCTCGGCACTGATCATGCTGTCCATGCCGTAGAGAGACAACGGGCTGGAGGGCGTCATCTTGGCCACAGGCAGCAGGACGAGCTTGGAAAGTCTCTCCATGAACAGCTGCTGTACCACCATTCTGACGGCCTCGCGACCGCCTTCCCCCTCCGCCGCTGCGGCCCGCAACCGCGCCGTGACGCTCTGCGAGGAAGACGACGATGACGACTCCGGGTCCGCTCCGCTCTGGTCATCGCCCAGGGCAAGCAGCAAGTTCCGGAGCCGGTTGTCGCTCAGCCACATGCCCTTGCCGCCTGCGCGCGTCACCCGCGTAGGGTCCATGCCGGTGACGATGTGCGCGGCGGCGGCTGCATCATAATAACCCCACCAACCGGGCGGCGGCGCAGAGCTGGTGGCTGTAGTGGTACCATTGGTGGTGATGGACAACGGGTGCTCACCGTCCTGTGGTCGTTGGCGCCCTCGGCACCCGAGCTCCATGGCATGCAGGTACTCAGAGACGCCGATGCCGTACATGCCGTTGCGCTTCAGGGCCGTCTCGACCTCGGGGTGCTCCTCGACGTGGCCGACGTCAAGGATCATGCCCAGGGCCACCGAAGCCGCCTGGAGGCCCAGGCTATGTCGGTGCCGCGCCATGGCGTCCAGGAACGAGTTGGCCGCCGCGTAGTTGCTCTGCGTGGCGGCGCCGATGGCGCCCAGCACCGACGAGCACATGACGAAGAAGTCGAGGTCGTGGTCCAGCAGCAGCTCGTGCAGGTTGATGGTCCCCGCGACTTTGGAGTCGATGACTTGCTTCCATTGCTTAAGGGTGAGTTCGGTGAAGAGAAGCTCCTGTTTATTTTGTCGAGGGGGGGCTTGTCAGTTTCTTTGGTCTTGCTTCTCGGTTTAGACATAAGATAATAAAACGTACATGAAGGACCATGGCCGCCTGAACGACGCCTTTGATGGGTTGCCTTGCTTCTGTAATCGCGGCGGCGACGTCTTGGCGTTTGGTCACATCGCCGCGAACAATTTGGATCGTGACTCCAACCATCCCCCTGAGCTCGGCGGCCAAGGCTGCCGCCTCTGGTTTGTCTGCACCGCTGCGCGAGAGGAAGACAAAGTTCCGCGCCCCCCTGGAGATCATCCACATCCTGGAAGCCAAAAGACGTTAGCAACTCATACCAGAGGCTTGGAGCAAATCAATCGGATGCCGGATAATACCCACGTTAGGCTACGTCCAAGGCCACCCAGGCAGCCGATGAGAAGGTAAGAGGCACTGTCGTCGAATTTCAAGGGCCTGGGAAGGCTCTTGATAGGCACCTTTGTGGCCCCAGGAGAGCAGGTCAACACAGCCTGTGCTTGAGTTGTGGAGATGGATGACGCCGCTTCGGCGAAATTGGACAAGTCGTACGCTTGCGATGGGACCGGTTTTATGGCCCCGTTGCCCCAACACTGCATTGTCTGCTGCAGAGCCCTGGAATGACGTGTTAATAATCAAGGTGCTTAGAGCCAAGGTGGGGAGCTGGATCTAACTTACTTTGAAATGCCGTCA
Source organism: Colletotrichum musicola (assembly GCA_014235935.1). Classification (NCBI taxonomy): domain Eukaryota; kingdom Fungi; phylum Ascomycota; class Sordariomycetes; order Glomerellales; family Glomerellaceae; genus Colletotrichum; species Colletotrichum musicola. Next base: position 37,045 of record WIGM01000382.1, on the reverse strand, counting down.
CCCAAAGATGTCATCTGCATTGGATCGTGATAGCTAATCCTCAGCTGTTTTTCCATCAGCGAGCTGGAAAGTCCTGCGAGGTCGGTAAATGAGCGTCCGGCCAAAAGAGCCAAGCGAGCGGCCCGATCCGCAATCCTCCTCAGAGGTGCACCCATTTCAAGTTCTCCATTCGTCACGATGATTGAGACAGAGATGTCCGGCAGAGAAGAGAGCTCCACCAGCTTGATCCCTGGGAGATTGCTTAGCATGGACTTTTGTTCCTCAGATGCCCAAGTTGCGTAGACATCGGGCGTCGTGAGCAAGGCAACCTGCGCGACGGCCAAACTCAGGCAAGGTGAAGTCACATCGACCAGCACCCGGCTTTGCTCGTCGAGCTGGCAAGCTTCTCTTAGGGTATGGATGGCAAATGTGAAGGGAAGAAGCTGGCCGACGATGTCGGAGAACTCATCCGTGGGCTTGATTGGGAGGCAAAGGCCTTCCTTCACCACCACAGTAGTTTCGAACTTGTTGGGCTTTAAACAGACGACGCGGTCGCCCGGCTGGACACTCTGGACCAATTTTCCAGTTTTCAAGACAATACCACCCGCCTCCGACGAGAAGAAGGGGTGGTTTTTCTGACCTTTTGCGATCGCCACGCCCTATGGGGGAATTTAGCAACCGTCGAGGCTGTGACGAGGTTGGAGATATCGTGAAATTTACTCACAGTCTGATCAAACCCGAAAGCCCTGGACTCGACAACAATCTCGTCGTCCCCTACCGACCCTGTAGAAGGCTCGGTATCGCTGAAATAGTAGCTACCCAGACGCCCAATCTTGTCGAAGGCCAGGGACAGGTTCTCGCGAATAGGTGCCACCTTGGGTTCTGGGTTGAAGGTCTGGGCAAACTCTGCATTCCCAACCTCGTCCCCAATGTAGCGACTTGTGTAGACGATGCCATGCTTCTCCACCACCTCCGTGTCCATACCCTCGACATGCCTGTGGAACTTGTCCTCCAAGTCCATCACAAGCCTTGCTGAAGCGGAGAGTTGGATAGCTTCCGTCGCGTCCGGGTCAACGTCGATGCTGGCAATACGGAAAGAAGGCTGCTCGGTCATGATGGATTTTGCAATGCCAAACACCAGCGTCTTCTCTGGCTCTTTACCGACCAGAACATCGCAATTGGTCACCCAAACCGAGGTGCTAGCTGTTTGGGTGTAGTGTTGCATGGCCTTCATATCCGCTTCAGTCATGCGGGATAGTAACGGGGCTTCTAGTTCGGCGAGCATGATGGTGCGAGTGTTATCAGAGCTGATGTTTGGATAATCCGTGAACGGCAGACGTTTAGTTGGGATTAATCGTTCTGCGCAGATCTTCTCGATCTCATGGACCAGAGGGTGAGGTTCGTGACCGTACAGCTTATTTCCATACGATCAGTAACGATGGGCCTCGGAGAGAGAAACTATTAGGGGGAGAAAATCTTTGACTCACAAGTAAGATGGGCGTCTCTTTCTTTTCTACACCGTTTGTCTTTTCCACGCCGTTTGCCATGTCATCCGCATGAGTTTCGTGGGTACTGTTCACGCCATTCAGCGTTTTTTTGTGGTGACCATGATTTTTCTGGGCCACAATGAACGACGGGAAGCTACCAGGACCTGTACTTTCTGAAGATATTTCACAGGCTCCGGAGAAGCCAGCTTCAGTTAGGCGTTGACCCCAGGCAGATTCTAAGCTGAACTGGCCATTCGTAGCAGGGGATTCAGGATTCGACGTTGCTGTCACGATGAGTCTTCCGTCAGGCTTCAGCAATCTGTCACACATGGCCAAAAATTGGGAGAATTCCCCACGGACAAGGAGGTCCTTTATCAGCGATTAGCTGTTGCAGTAGATGGCAAGGGATGATCAACTCACTGCGGGGGCTACTGCCACGTCCAAAGCTCCTTCGTCGAAGCCCTGAGACGAAATGTCCTTGGTCATATCAAACCCTTGGAAATGCAAGTTCTTGTATGCCTTGAAACCGTCTTGCGACGCCGTCAACAGTTCCGTTGCGGTGGATACGAAGACGTATTTGACGTAGTTTGGAACGTCGCTTTCCCCCTGCAACGCTGACAGAATGGACAGCGAGGGACCCACTGAGACTTCGCCGAGCTCAATAATGTTCAGTCGGGGATCGCTGTGGGCGATCAAGTCCATCAGATTCCCGAGGGGATCCATAAAGCCCGTGTTGAGCGCAGGCGTGGTGAGAAGAGACCGTAGCTGGTCACTGGAAAGATGGTTGATGCTAGGCTTCCAGACGAGGCGCGAGTATGGCTGGGGAACGCGGGATTGGGACTGCGAGTTGATGCTGCTTTCAAGCGACAAGAAGCTTAGGCGGGCCTCCAAAAGAACGTCTCCGCCGCCGTCGGTCAACTCCACCACTGTTTCGATCGACCTTAACCCCTTAGGAATACCTCGGCCTCGTATGGCGGCTGGCTGTATGGAATTTCTGCCTATCGTCGGTCCAAATATCGTCATCTGCTCTATGGCAACCGGCAGATATGACTTGACCAGGTTATCGGGGTCACCCTCATGTGCAGCTATGATTGAAAGTTGCAGACAGGCGTCGATGATGGTTGGGTGAATGAGATAAGCTGACGCGTGAGCGGTATAGGCTTCGTCTAGATGGGAAGTCACATCTGCCACTGCCTCGTTCTCGGTAGTTGTAGATCTGATATTAGACAGCGTCCTAAAGGATGGGCCATAGACCAGGCCCACTTGTCCCATCTTGTAATACCAGCGACGGTCCTGTGTGGCCTGGTTTACGCCATTTGGATGTGTCTGCAGTGAAGATCCGGCGGGTTGGTTGGCAAAGACGGTTGCTAAATCAAAAGCACTCGGTTAGTCAAACGTAGACCCCTGGTGTTCTTGAACGATAGAATAGACGTACGAATCGAGTCTGAGTGGACCCGGATGGTCCCAGCGGCGTGAACCATCCACTTGCCAGCCGTGACTGTGCTTACGGCGAAGTCGAAATCGGCGTGCGGGCTTTCCAGGACCCTGAGATCCACAATCATCTCGGTGCCAACTCCCTGCTTCATCACCATGGCCGACTTGATCTTCACGTTCTGTAGAGTGTATGAATTTTGCTGGAAGGGCAAGCCAGTGGCTTGGCTGGCAGCCGCAATTGCCAGGGAGATGTAGCCCGCGGCAGGGAAGACGATGTCTTCGCCAACCTAGATTCCTGTCAGAAACCTCTTGCTCTCCGACGTCAACAGTCATTTCGTAACGTGAAATTGAATACCTTGTGGTCATTAATCCATGGTAACTCTTTCAGCTCTATGATGTTCCTCCACGAAGGAGATGATTTGGAGCAGCCAGGCAGCAAACTCCCCAGCAGATCGTGGCGAGGATGATCTCGGAAGCGAATCTCGGCGCTTAGGCGACTTTCGCTCCAGTGCAGCTCGTCGTAGACCCATTGATAGCGGGGAATCTCGGTGATGTAGCGCGGCTTCTCAGAAGTCTCGCAATGAGCGTTGAGTCGATTCAGTGCCACTGGATATCCGGAGAGATAAAGAGATCCGCCGAGGTTCAACATGTTTTCAACGCCGTTGCTATTGCGCTTCAGAGTTGATAAATATTGTAGACGGTTGGCACCGAGCCCTAGGCCGGATCGAATCTCCTTGATTGGCCCACCCAGGGCCGAGTGAGGACCGATTTCAACAAGAAGGCGGGCGTCCGGCATTTCCTCGACTAGTCTCTGGACGGCCTGGGAAAAGAGAACAGGGGATTCCAGGTTCCGGCGCCAGTATTGCAGATCTAGCCCCGAGGTGACCGTGGTGCCTGTGACGGAGGAAACCATGATGGGACTTGTAGTACCTGGTGTTGGTGCCTCTTCATGAGAGAGCCGCTGCAGAAGCTGATCTTCGTAGTCGATTCCGGCAAGGGACATGAGTTGTGAATGATAAGCATTGCCAGAAGTAACCAGTTTGCGACTAAACACGCCCAATCGAGAAAAGATACCGTGTGCCTCGTCGATAGCTGCAGTCGTGCCGCTAAGGGTGACGCTGTTGGGAGAATTGTGGCAGGCGATGCAGATATCGGTCAAGGGCTCAATAAATTGGGTTACTTCGGCAGCCCCAATACCGACGGCAAGCATAGCGCCTGGGATGTTGTTTCTTGCTACAGCTTGACCGCGAAGATAGGCTATGATTATCGCCTGGCGCAGGGTGAGGTACCCAGAGGCAAAAGCCGCCGCAATTTCACCTACACAGCAGTCTCCTTAGTCCCGGCCGCTTTCTTTTGGATTCATGAAGGACTTGATTACAGAGAGAACTTACCGGAAGAATGTCCGACATTCGCCTTGGCATCAATGCCCCAGGATCGCAGGAGTCTGACGATGGAAACTTGCACGGCTGTACAGACGGTTTGGGAGCGATCGGCGTCGTTAATCCTGCTGGTCATCTTCGAGGCTGATAGCGTTTCCAGTATTGTCCAAGTCGGCGGCTCGGGAAGCATGGCAAGTATGTCGTCCATTTCTTTGATTGACTCTAGGACGGATGGGTACTCGTCAATGAGTGACATGGCCATTCTTGGCCATTGGGCGCCCTGCCCAGTGAAAACGAAGGCCAGACCGGGTGCTCCAGCCTCCTGCTCTGCGGTCTTCAGAACTGTGTCGGACAAGAGATGGCCAACAGTTCCATCTTGGGACTCGGCGACAACAGTAAACCCGCGTACTGGGAGAGAGCTGCGGCCGGTGCTCAAGGTATACGCAAGGTCCCGGAGGTGGAAGGTGTTGCAGACTTCTGACATGGCCGCGAAGTTCTTCTCGAGTGTCTGCTGGTTGTGTGCCGAGAAGGGCAGCAGGTAATAGGATTGGGGAGAGGTTGGAGGTGCTCGGATTTCAGGAGAAGGAAGACGATGAATTTGTGTGGATATCTGGCCGAGGTACGATTCTGCCGCATCCAATATAGCGTGGGCATTGGCGCCGCCATAGCCAAAGGAGTTCACACTGGCGCGGCGGTATCCTTGCTCGGCAGGCCACGGGGTGAGCTTTTGTACGATTTTCAATCTTCCGCCGTGAAAGTCGAGCTTAGGATTGAAAGTTCGAATGCCGATTGTTGCGGGAATCTCGGCCTTTTCCAGGCTCAGCACAGTCTTGATCAAGCTGGGAATTGTGCTGGCGGCTTCCCCGTGGCCAAGATTGGGCTTGACGGAGCCAATGAGCAAAGGCGTATCTGGTTGATGAAGAGGTCCAAAGACGTTCCCAATGGCCGAGAACTCAATAGGATCTCCAGTCGGTGTGCCCGTGCCGTGGCTTTCCAAATAGGCCGTGTGATCGAAATCCAGACCAGCACTGGCGTATGCTTTTCGGATCACTGCCTCCTGGTCGAAGGTACTGGGGCGATTCATTCCCAAGCCCCTTCCGTTTCTGTAATAATTGAATCAATACATCAGCTCGGTTGTTGCATGGAGTTTAAGCAAGGACGACTGCTTACGTATTGACGGCCGTTGCCCGTATAATGGCGCGGATAGGGTTGTTATCACGTATAGCATCCGACAGTCTTTTAATGTAAACTGAACCGACTGCTTCTCCGCGTGCGTACCCATCGGCAGCTTCGTCAAAGGTGTGGCATATAGAGGTGGGAGAAAGTGTGCCGAGCTTGACGCTGCCTATTTGCTGTTCGACCCCAAAGATGATATTGGTGCCACCGACGACCGCGGCCGAACACTCTCCCGCCTGGAGACTCTTGCAGGCCAGATGAAGTGCGTACATAGTACTTGAGCATGCCGTATCCAACGTGAGGCTAAGAGAAGAGAAGATTTGTTAGCCAAAATTGTGGTCATAAGTGTCATTGTTGTTTGCACAGCTGACAATTGCTTCGTAAACAATTAACACGCACCTAGGGCCTTTAAGATCAAAGACATAGTTGACCCGGTTGCTAAGGATCGTCAAGCCGCCGCCCTGCGACACGATGAATTAATGATCAAAGAAGGAGAGCACCGGCGAGTAATCACTTACCGTCATCTCGTAAGGGGTACTATACTCCACGTCTCGCGCTTGCATCTGGCCAACGTCCCAAGTGAAATTACCGACAAAACACCCAGTGTTGGACCCAGCAACGTCTTGAAGGCTAATGCCAGCCGATTCGAAGCTCTCATATACGACCTCAAGGAGCTTCCGCTGCTGTGGATCCATGCTAGCTGCCTCTAGTGGACTGATGCGGAAGAAAGAAGGGTCAAAATGACGGAAAGAGTCTCCATCACTCAAGAAGTATCCTCCTTTCGTGGAGATACTACCAGGTCTCTGGCTGTCTGGATGATACCAAGAGTCGATGTTCAGTCGGTTCTTGGGGAAATCAGATTGGCCGGACTTCTCCTGGGCGAGAAAGTCCCATAGTTCGCATGGGGATGAAATGTCACCCGGTAGGCGGCATGCTGTATGAGAGTGGTCATGTTGGATGTCTTTTCTCTCAACCCAAAAACTAACGAAACGAAGTACTTACCCATGCCTACAATGGCAATCGGCTCATTGGTACCCAAGGAACCCATGATGACAGCCTCCTTCTGTATCTGTAGCTTGGATAGGTATGCTGAGAGGAGAATGCGCCGAGGTCCACATACATCGAATCACACTCTCAAATGGAAGCACCTTCTGGATATTCAAGTACAGCTGCTTCTAGTCTTTATAGTTTATATAAATAGCAAGTCTCTCATCGTCTTCCTTCCTTTCTCTCCACAGAAATACGTACGGACATTCACACGCCATCATCTGCAAAGACACCTACGGCCGGATCATCAAGATATGGCCACCCCTGTCAAGGTGTCCACAGAAAACGCATTGCTACAAAGCATTGTTGTAAAAAGCAAGAATATGGCAATATCCCCCATTATAGGCTCCAGCCAAGGCTTCATGTACCTGTACATAGCCCTTTGGTCCTTTGAGAAAGTACAGCGCGAAATAAAGTATACAGGGACAATCATTCTCCGGAGGAACACGTAATACTGCGGCTAATGAACTAGCGTCCTGCATGCAGAATCCAAGTCCGCCACCCCTGCAAGGGCTGGCCTACGTTAGAACGGATGACAAGTCACAATCTAATCAGCATCGTGAGCCACATTCGGTATTCTGGCCCGGCAGGGTAATGGAATACACGACGAAGGATATTGTGAGGGCCTTATGATACTGCGACTACCTAATCAAGTAAGGTCTTCTTACATGCATAATCAGGATTTCGGAAGGGTGATGCTATCGCGATGCAGCCGAGAGCAAAATAGCCAATCGGCCACGTCAGACAATGCTCAGATCTAAAACCAGAAAGGCCTGCATTGTAAGCGACTTGGCCTTCTGAACCAATATCTAAGATGCGGCCGCTCATGGATCTGGACCGTCCTAGACGCAGACCAACTTGGCTAAACCAGGCATCACACCGACTCGAATCTTACGTACCACTTGGGCTTTCAACCGATGCAATCATGTCGTTCTTTTGGAAACTAGGATTTCCCCTCTTCTCCGTTGCGGCAATAATCTTTGTATGGGGTCCGTTTATCCTCAGTGGTGGCCTCGAAACCATCAACGAGGGCATCGCCCAAGGCCGGTACCCCGAAAATGAGAAGGGCGCCACCTCGTTCACCAGCGTCGCAGCCATCGATGATGCCCTGATGTCTCTGGTGGCCTTCAACCTACCTATGGTCAATGCAGGCTTCCTTGTGGGCCGCGTCTTCATGGCTCAGTTTCTTGCGAATGTCTCCGTCATGTCCTTCATCCTCCTCATCGAGGCACAGCGCGGATCCAAGCAGACACGTGCGCCGTGGTCGTAAGCCATCCGGACACCCAGTCGGCTCATCTATCTCATCGTTAACGTTCCGAATGATTGCAGCTATCTATCATGGGGTCTATTCTCCCAACTCGCGACAAGCGCATTGGCTCTGCCTTTGTACTGTTTTACACAGACCTTTCGCGATCGAGAGGACCAAGGGCAGAGGGTCTCGAGGTGCTGGCTTCCACACAAGGCTGCCCTCTTTGCTCTGCCCAGTCATATCTTGGGCTTTCTCGTGCCAGCAGTCATGATGTTTGACCCTCTTCATCAGGACCCCTACGTCAAGTCGCTTTGGACGCTTGCATTTTCTCTTTTCCCCATCCTCGTCACAGCCTGCTCCCAAGTCATGTACACCGTGTCCCAATTCCTCAGCCCAAGCCAGGCAAAGGGCATCACCCCGCACTCAGAGGTCAGCCGAACGGCCCTGCACGTGGGATATGCTGTGACTGGAACTCTGGCAGCTGCTGCCCACGTGTACACCGTTGCTTTGGTCATACTTCAGCCAGACGGCCTTCTCCATGGTCTCTTTTCTCTGGGGCATTCCTCCCCATCTCTGCGCGAGAATATCCTGACATTCCTGAAACTGGATTACATCCTCACATTTAGTGTCCTGTTGACGTTTGGGTTTGGCGAATTGCGTATGCTTCATTCTGTGGGGTCACTGAAACTAGCCATATATCTCATACTTGGCACAGCCATACTGGGGCCGGGCGGAACCACAGCGATTGTATGGTCGCTTCGGGAGGACGGTCTGAACAAGAGGAAGACCAAAGTCAAATGACGGCACCATCAAAAAATCATGTTCTTAGACCCCTTTCCGAAGGCTATTCCTTCGCCTAGGCATATTGTATCAGATATATCCATCAAGAATCGTGACACTGGCAGCAAAATTGGGACAAGAAGGCACAAATTTCATTCACTTCCACCACTTGAATCCCTGAGGTTTTCGGGTAGATACCTAGTTTAGATGCTGCTATGAAAGCTGTGTCCCCTGTCTGAACAGAGCTTGACCATCTCCTCCCACAGACGTCCCTGCAGTTTCTCCCCTTTGTCAGATTCGGCGACGGGTGAGAGTCTAGACCGCGGTGGTCAGTAAGCATCATGTTGCAGGTAGCGCTCACTCGGCAACCACGATGTCAAGGCTTTCCACACTTACTTGTTGACGTGGCCATCCCGCATGTACTTCCCTGACAGATGGGGCTCTGTGCATGTAGCAGCATGGACGTGAAGGCGTCCCCCCTGATCCGCAGATCGGGCATGGGCCCAGGAGATTAGCTTCGTAAGGAGATTGGTGGAGTCTGGAAAGAAGTTGGAGGCGCAGAAGCCTGGAGTGGTGGTCACAACTTCCACGGACGCGGCATCCAGGCGTCTGGCCAACTCTCGTCCGAAAAGGGCGAGTAGTAGTTTGGCGGTGTAGTATTCGTAGCTCGGGTCAACGGAGGCTGCGGGATCACAGAACTCGGCTAGAAGATCCCCTTGACTGGGTGGGTCGTATGTTGACCAGGCGTGGGCCTCGGATGATACCAACACGAGGCGGCTTGGGGGCGCAAGCGTGGTGCCGCCCACCGTCTCATGACCGATTGGTACCAAAAGGGGGACCAGGCGGAGCGCAAGATAGGCCGTGGAACGAAGGTTGACTTGCATGAGCAAGGAGCAGCCGTCACTCAAGCGCCGCTGCTCGCGGGAGAATAGACCGGCGTTCAATAGCGCAATGTCGAGCCTGATGCCAAGAGTGCCAAGGTGGTTGACGAACGCGTCGACCGAGTCGAACGATTCCATCTGCAGGTGGGAGACGTGGATGGGAGCGCCGGGCACTTGGCCAAGAAACGTCTGCTTCAAGGACTCGGCCTTGTCAAGGTCCCTGGCGCCAATGATGAGCCGTGCACCCAGCTGGAGGAATTTCCTCGCAGCTTCGCAGCCCACGCCGGACGTAGCTCCGGTGACCAGTACCGTCTTGCCGCGCAGTGATAGATCCGGGGGGAGAGCTGGGGATCCGACTAATTTCTGACGTGCCACATACGCTATGGGTCCATCCGAAGTGAGGTCGAAGAGCCTGGGGTTCAGCGCGATCATGCGAAGGGGTTCGGGGAGGAAGGCCATGGCGATTGCGTGGGTGTGTGCCTTGGTATGAAGACGGTTCTGGAACCAAAAGCTCCCAGAGGGGTAGGTAATATAGTGTCCTTCCAAGTACCAGTACATAAGTAAGTACTCACAGTACTCACACCCTAGACGGTACGTATTACATACATGGAGCCAGGCACGCCGGGCCGCAGCTTTGAGGACGACTGACACATGGATGCATTTGCATGTCACTGGAAAAATACGAGAATTAAATGGCATTGGTCGGCCGAGACTGCCCAATCTAGAACATCTTCGACAGAATAGTGCTTATGTCGTGCTTGCTGTCAAATTACGCGAAAGAGGGCATCCTTTACCATGGGGGGGGAGGAGTGTACTGCATAAGTACAAGTAACCCCACAGTTTTAGTATACAGCCCCCACCTCGCTTACCCTCGGACCCACTATACATCGAATAAATCCGTGCGGACCGTTATATATTCGGGCGAGCCTTCGGACCGGACCGGGCCTGCAAGCAAGGGGTACGAATTTCTGAATCAGGGGTACGGTTCTGCAGCTGTAGTGTGGGGATGCGGATGCAAAAGGACCTAACCCCTGCATTGAGTCTTCGTTTGTGGTCTGATAGTTGGAACAATCATCTGGACAGTATTCGCAGCTGACATAACAGATGCTTTTAGTATAGCTTGGAATTGTTGTTTGAGATTAGGATAAGATAAGATATGCCATTCGTTAATCATGCTATACGGAAAGTAACCCGTTTTGATGAGGGGTGATCGAGAATGTCTCCGCTGAGCACCACTACTGCACCTCACGACCCGACAGCTTCTAAGCCCAAGTCGACAATTATCGCACGAGATCAGGCGTTAGACAGCGAAGCTACAGGCTCAATGGATACGTACGAAGTTATCATTGTTGGCGGAGGTACGAAACAAGACCACCATTTTACCTTGGTATAAGCACACGGAAGACGGATAGCTTGCTTACAACCCGAGATGATCACAGGCTGGTGTGGTATAATCGCAGCAAAGGTCTATCTACAAACCCGGCCAGGAGCCAAGGTGCTGGTAATTGACGGTGCTTCTACTCTCGGGGGAACCTGGTGCAAAGACCGCCTGTATCCTCACTTGGTTGCCGAGGCACACTATGGCCTTTTTGAATACTCGGACCTGGAGATGACGCGTGACAGAAACTCCATCACCGAGTTCGGCCTGATCTCTGGCGAGGCTGTCCACAACTACCTCTCTAGCTACGCCACAAAGTTCGATTTACACAGGCATCTCCGCCTCAACACCAAGGTGGAGAGCGCGTCCCGAGTCGGGCAACACTGGCATCTCACCCTTTCCAATTCCAGAGAGAAACTGGTCAGCGAAAAGCTGATTGTGGCCACTGGGCTCACCTCGGAGCCACTCATTCCTGAAATACCCGGCAATGGGTTTCCGGGCCAGGTGCTTCACTCCAAGGAGCTGGGTAAATTGGAAACCATCAACAAAATCCACAACGAGAGTATCCGCACCGTAGCGGTGTACGGTGGCTCTAAATCGGCTTTTGATGCTGTCAATATGCTGCTCCATGCCGGAAAGCGCGTCCAATGGATCCTTCGAGGCGGCAAAGGCGGTCCCTCGGTCATGACGCCCCTGACCATACTCGGACGCCCCAGCTTCAAGCTCAACAACAGCCGCCTGCTCGCCATGTTCTCGCCCAACCTTTTCGCGACCGGTTTGGCCACTCGGTGGCTTCATCGGACGGGTCCGGCCTGGCTGGTGCAACGGCTGGTGCGTGCCTGGTGGCGTCTGATCACCTATCTTCTCATGTCCGAGGCCCAGTACGAGAAGAGTGATAACAGCAAACTTCTGACACCAACCATGGGGCTCGACAGCCTGTTGTGGAGTCCGGCGACACTGGGAGTCATGACCCACCCGGATCTCTGGAAAGAAATCCATGAGGGCACCCGTGTCCAGGTTCGGCAGAACACCATTGAGGGTGTTGATGAGAAGGGGGTTCGCCTCGGGGACGGGACGCGTTTGGAGGCCGACATGGTGATCCTTGCAACGGGTTGGAAGTCCCTGCCGACCAACTTCATCTTTTCCGAGGGGGATCGTCTCGGTGCGGGTCTGCCCTCTCCTAGGTCGTTTGACGAGAAGACGCGGGAGAGATGGGAAAGACTCCGCGCCGAGGCGGACGGACAAGTCACGCAACGACTCCCGCTTCTCAAGGCATCCCCGGGCTGGGACCAGCACCGGCCCCGAGTGGAAGATGATTTCCATCTGTACCGATCCATTGCTCCGGCCTCGGCCAACGACGACGACAGGTCCCTCGCGTACATCGGGTTCCTAAGGACCACCAGCGCCCCGATCGTGTACGAGGCACAGGCGCTTTGGGCCTGCGCCTACCTCCAGAACAAGCTGCACGCGCCCCCGCCGGACGTCAAGGAGCGAGAGACGGCGGCACACAACGCTTGGGTGCGACGGCGGTACCTATGCGGGCGCAAGGTGCCATTCGCGCTCTTTGATTTTCTCCCTGTGGGTGTGATCTTTGACAGCACTTCTCATGGAGATTAGCTAACATCAGAAACAAACAAACAGTACATCGATCTTCTCTACAGTGATCTAGGCATCAATAGCAGGAGAAAGGGCAACCCGATATCCGAGTTCTTCGGCATGTACAAACCGAGTGATTTCAGGGGTGTTGTGGACGAATTCATCGAGGGTCAGCGGTCACAGACGCTCCAGCATGATGACGACGTGCGTATCTGGCCTGGAATAGTCATAGTCATCGGGGCCATTGTGGTATTTCTTTCCGTCATGGCTGGGTTTCATGGCGGCATCGTGTAGTTATAATGACGAAGCTAGAGTTTGAACTGAGGTGGTAGATTGGCGCCCACAACTGTCGAGCGATCCCATCGATAACTCGACGAATACATAATTTCCTTTTCACTAATCACCATGACCAAGCCGTGTAATGGTGGTCGCTCAGTTGGTTGTCTGTCCTACCTACCTATGGCGTCTCCGAGACTCGGTAAACAAGCTTGTAGCCACTCACTTTCGAATCCCTCAACGCGGCCAACCCTTCCAGTGCGCCCTCGAGGCCACGCGGCCCAACCTGGATCTTGTGCGGCCGAATCTTCCCGTGAGCGATCAAGCGCTCCGCCAGAGACCACCAGCGCTTCCCGAACTCCCAATCTCCCGGCATGGCGGGGAATTGCTGCGCGCCCATCCCCCAGGCCTCGCCAAAGACGGCGTACGCCTTGGTGTCGACGCATTCCAGGACGCCGGACGCGGGCGACCGCACGGGCTGGAGCGTGGCCAGCTTTCCGCCGCGCGACGACAGCGCGGCCGCGCAGAATCGGACCGTCCACGCCGTCGACACCGTATCCCAGCAGAGCCGCAGGCCATCGCCGGTGGCCGCGCGGATGTCCTCGGCCGCGTCCTCGCCGTCACCATAGTCATAGACCTCGTCGGCGCCAAAGCCGGCGACCAGCTCCGCGTTATGCGGCGAGCATGTGGCCAGCGGCCGGAAGCCCGAGAGTGCGGTGCACTGCAGGCCGAGAACGCCGCTGGCGGTCGAGCCGCCGTAGATGAGGATAGGATCGCGGGGCCCGCGCGGCGAGGTCTCGTCGACCGCTTGATCATAGTGGTCGGGCGCCGGCGGTAGAGGCAAGCCCAGAGCCTGGTACAGGCCCTGGCCGACGGCGGTGATACCGACGCCGAAGGTCGCGGCCTCTTCGAAGCTCATCCCGTCGGGTACGTGTGCCTGGATGTCGCCCTTGACCATGATGTACTCGGCGAACGCCCCGTCTTCCGGCTCGTTGGAGTTTCCGCCGTGTACGAAGCCCATGACGCGGTCCCCCTTTGCGAAGGGCTTGGTTACGTTGGCACCGACTTCCTCGACCACGCCTGCGTAATCGCATCCGAGTAAGATGCCGGGTGTCTGGGTGAGCGCGGCATGCTTCCAGTCTGTCGGGTTCAGGGCAATGGATTGAGTCTTGACGAGCATGTAGCCGTCTCGGATGGCAGGCTTCGGTCTGTCATGGACAAGACCAGCCTCCCCGGGGGCGGTGACGACGATGGCTTTCATACTGATGCTATGTTGAAGTTGGGTGTCGGACAGATTGATGGCGAGAGGACTGGATGCCGTATAGGAGGAGCACGAGATGAGCAAAGGAGGAAATGCAGATGGAGCTGGACGAGGGGCATGCCATAGACCCTGAAATCATGGGAAATGTTCAAAATACTGGCTGCAACTCTTGTGGCGGCTAACCTGATAGTCGGATGGAAGTTGAGACTCCCCCGGTCAGTCTGATTTCTGCCCGCGGAGAACATCGGATGTTACATACGAGGCTTCCAGAACAGAACTTTTGATTCTTGAGTAAAGATGCTGCATCTTGGCAGTGAGACCTAAATTCTACTGCGCCTCTGACGGGGCCAGGGACTTGATGGAGGTAGGGTGTGCAGTGTAATGCCGTGGATTTTGCAATGCGAGGGGAAATAGCATGTAATTGCATAGGTACATGTACACGACTGGCATGCATATGCATGCTATTCCAGATTCATTCTGTTCTTGGAAAATGCTCCTTTCAGCTGAACCATGATAGGAATTACACCTCGGGAGGGGGGGCGGGTCTGCGTAGTCACGCAGGCTTGAGGATGACGACTGTCGGCTTCATCCTTCAACACGAAAGCTCGGAAGTTCGAACGCCGCGCCCAACCACCATGTTGCGACGGGAGATGGGCCAAGAGGCTATCCAAGCGCTCGCTTTTATGTCAAAAATACCAGACGAAATTATGATAGTCTTTCTCTGACCACGCAACCGTCTGAAGCTGTTCTTCTAAACCCATCAACCGCACATACAAACACACAAACACACAAACGCGCACATACACCAGCTTCCGAGGGGAGAATCATGACTGCCCCTACCAAGTCCGACAATGCCGCCATGGCGGAGTTTTTATCGAAGATAGACTCATGCGTCTTCCCGTCCGTACCAGTCTTTGCGGCGGCCGAAATCGATAGGGCCGAGACAGTGTCCTGCCTTCCCCTTCCCAGCCACCTTGGCATCATCGCCAGAGAGCACCGAGAGTCTGTCGAGAGTCTGGTGCAGGTGGCCTGGGCGCTCGTTCTCCGGCAGTATCTGGGGGGGAGGACGGCATGCTTTGGCTATCTCGCGAGTCAAGAGAAAGAAACCGGTGCTTGCGGCGCTACTGTACTAGAGTACATCTCCCCGCACCACTTGGACGCCGTCTGCGCGGTACTAGATCCGGACGCAACCCTCTCTACGACATTGCGAACGTGGGACGGCCCGTTGACTAGTCGACGTGTCAAGTCATCCCATTTGGCACAGGTCGATCAGACATTGGTTTTCAACACTGCGCTTGTCATCCAAGGTGGAATCCTTGTTCAAGGACGCTCGCGGTTCCGTCCTACCGTTGAAGTACGACGCCCTTGGGTCTCCAGAGTATTTCTTAGCAATCCTCGACACAAGCTAACAATGCCCGCATCTTAGTTTCCAGTTATTGCCTTGGTCGATCTTTCCGAGACGATTCCTCAACTAGCCATCTCCTGCCAGCCCGATGTCATCCCCTCGGGGCAGCAAAGCCTCCTTGCCCACGCCTTTCAGTCGGCCGTATCGGCTTTCCTGTTGAACCCCAAGCAAAAGGTCCAAGACCTGAACATCTTCACCGTTTGGGATCATCAGAGAATATCCATTTGGAATGGCGCGCAACAAGCCCTGGCGAACTCGAACTCGAACTCGAACTTGTGCGTGCATTCCACGTTTTCCGAGACGGCCAAGCGCATGGCCCAGGCCCCGGCCATTTGCTCCTGGGATGGAGAGATCAGCTACCAGACGCTCGATCAGCTCTCGTCACTTCTTGCGGCGAGCCTGAAGCCCAAGGTTCGAGAGCAAGAATCAGTGGTAGCACTGCGCTTCGACAAGTCGTTGTGGGCGGTCGTGTCTATGCTGGCGGTCTTGAAGGCGGGCGCAGCTTTCGTGTCCTTGGACCCGGCTCAGCCTGATCAAAGGCAAAAGACCATCTTCGAGGACGCAAACGCTGCTCTGCTGCTCATTCCCGAAACACCTTCTGCTGAAATACCGTCGTGGGCGGCGGACAAGTACTACGTGGTCTCCGAGGCCGCTGTCCAGCATACTCCCACTCAGAACGGCGAGGGTCCGGTTTCCATCATTGGGGCCGAGTCAGTCCAGTCTCACCACGCAGCATACATTGTTTACACATCGGGGAGCAGTGGAAAGCCCAAGGGTATCATCGTCGAACATGCTGCGCTCTGCACCAGCACTCGGGAGCAAGCCAAGGCCATGGGCATCGGACCTGGCTCACGGGTGCTGCAATTCGCCGCATACACATTTGACGTTAGTGTCGGCGACATTTTCACAACCTTGATACACGGGGCCTGCTTGTGCATACCCGACGACGCTACTCGGAGAGACAATCTGGCCAAGGCCATGACGGACATGGCAGTCACACACGCGTGTCTGACAAGCACGGTAGCAGGCTTCCTGGACCCTGCCGATGTGCCCACCCTCCAGACGCTGACGCTTGGGGGTGAGCCGCTTTCGAAGCAAAACATGGTCAAGTGGGCAGACAAGGTTCGTCTGAACAACATCTACGGCCCCGCAGAGTGTACCGTGTGGTGTTTTGTGCAACGAGACGTCAAGTCCACCGACAACGAGAACCGGTTCGGCCACGGCATCGGCGCGAGAGGCTGGATTGCGGACCCGGACGACAGCGACAGGCTCTTACCCGTGGGCGCTGTGGGCGAGCTCCTCGTGGAAGGTCCGCTGCTTGCGCGAGGATATCTGAACAACCCGGAGCAGACGGCGGCATCTTTCATCACGGACCCAACCTGGCTCCACATGTTTGGGCCGGTGGACAAGCGTCGGTTGTACAAGACGGGTGACCTGGTGCGCTATGATCCAACCGACGGAGCCATGATATTTGTTGGTCGCAAGGACACGCAGGTCAAGCTTCGCGGTCAACGCATCGAGCTGGGCGAGATCGAACACCATCTGCGTCTCGCCCTCGGCACGGCCGACGACGCCGCGGCCGTGAACGATGTCGTGGTCGATGTGTTCAAGCCGTCCCCGTCGAGCGATGCCGTGCTGGTGGCATTTATCAGCATCGGCTCCTCCTTTCGGCCGGATCCGGACCAAGAGGGACTGGGAGCCGAGGTCAAGGAGTATGTCTCCTCGGTCGCGCGTGTATCGAAAAAGGCGCTGGCTCAGGTCCTCCCGTCGTACATGATCCCCGCCGTCTTCGTGCCGGTGGAGAAAGTCCCTCTCTCTACGTCGGGGAAGACAGACATGCGGACACTGCGCAAGATATGCTCCAGTCTGTCGTGGGCCGAGCTCCTCGACATTGCCTCTGGTTCCTCATCTACCGGCGGCCACCAAGGAGAAAAGGGCGTAGCTGGCAGGACCGAGGCGGAAAGCCACATGGCCGAAGCGTGGGCCAAGCTTCTGGGGATATCACCAGATCGAATCGCACCGTCTGACAGTTTCATCTCGCTTGGCGGCAACTCCCTCATGGCCATCCATCTCGTCGCAGCTTACCGAGCGCGCGGCCTATCCCTGGCGGTGGCGGACATTCTCCAGCACCCCGGGCTATCTGCCATGACGTCTTGCGTCGTGCCCATTCGACCAGCCAAATCCACGATGGTGAACCTTGATGAATTCTCCGGCATGAGCGCGGGGGAGGTTTCGAGGGAGGCCTTGTTCGCCGACGCTGCACAGCAGTGCGGGGTCGGGCGTGATGCTGTCGTGGCGGTGTACCCCTGTACGCCGTTGCAGCAGGAAATGATGGATTTGTCGATGGCGGGCAAGACTTCTCAGTTCGCCCACGAGCTGTCGCGACTATGGCCGGCCCTGGATTTCGGTCGTTTCAAGAGAGCGTGGGAAGAGGTGGTGAGAGTGCACCCGATCCTCCGCACCAGGTTCATTCGAAGCAGTCATGATGGCGTCTTGAGACAAGCGGTCATCGACGAAGCACTGTGGTGGGAGGCTCCTCGAAGCTTCGATGACTACATGGCGAGCAATTTCCCCACATGGACGACCAAGCTTGGCGACCGCCTCGCGAGATGGTCGCTCTACGAAGAAGAACATGGCGATGGCCAGGCCAGCAGCCAAATGTTGATCATCAGCCTGCATCATTCCATCTTCGACGGCGTCGTGCTGCACCACGTCTTCAGCCAGCTCTTTGCGGCGTACAGCGGAACCGAACTGCCTCGCAACCCACCCAACTTTGGCGAGTATCTGTGGCGTGTCTCTCTAGACGTGGAGAAGAAGGCCGGCGACCACATTGCATTCTGGGACAAGTACTTGACTGGCTGGGAGCAGGCCGGCGCGTTCCCCCCGGCCATCGAGCCCCACGGCCACCAGGTGCAGGCGACCGGTGGAGCGATGCGATTCCTGCCCTTCGAAGGCGGAGTCCGGCCCGAGCTCGGAAATCTGACCCTGTCGACGCTGTTGCGGGGGTCGTGGGCCCTGTTGTTGGCGCGCCGGACGGCGTCCAAATGCGTGGTCTTCTCGACCTTCCTGGCCGGACGCAATGTCGACATGGACGGCATCGAGGGCTTGGTCGCGCCCACGTTCACCCATGTGCCCATCCTCGCCCGGGTCTCGGCGGCGGAGGAGGAGGAGGAGGAGGACGAGGACGAGGCGCAGACGGTGCGCCAGTTTCTCGGCACGATCCAGGCCGACGCCATCGCCATGATCCCGTACGAGGCCACGGGTATGCCGACGATCCGCCAGGCTTGCCGATCCGGGACGCAGCCAAGCTACCTGTCCCGCAACCTCGTCGTGGTGCAGCCGATGCCCAAGGGCGGTGGAATGCTGCCGGCGAAGGGCGGTGACGGCCAGCCGCTGCCGTTCCCAGGGGACATCCTGTGCGGCCCTCGCATCGACGCGGCAGCTATGGGGGCGTTCAATCCGTTCCCGCTGCTGATGGAGATGACGATGCTGGACGAGGGAGTCGCCTTTCGCGTCAGCTTCGACGGGCAGATTCTCTCGGCGGAACAGGTGGAAGAGCTGCTGGACGAGCTGGCCTTGATCATCCAGACGCTCCCCGGTCAGTTGGACCATGCGGTGGCCCGGGTGGTCTGAGGCGGCAGATGTTGTCTGAGGGAGACGGACATGGTACGAGGCCATCAACGATAATTACCTTGTTACGGGGATGATGGCGACCAAAATCTCAAGTGTCGCGTATATTTTGCATGTGCCTGCGCCTGCGCCTGCACCGGAGACCTTCAGTGGCCCGTGCACCGCAACCGCCGTATTCGTATTCGCATCACCTTCCGCTGCTGCCACCTGCTGCCACTGCTACCCAAGGCGCCCTAACCTCCTTACATTAGCTAAGCTACCTTTTACACCCTAATCCGCCTAGGGATCGAGATGCCCTGGGAGCTAGGAGAGCACGGGCCTCAGACCGCGGTCACGTGACCACGGTCTACCATGCTCCTCCACAAATACTTCCACCATCTTCGACCACATTTCCCCTTTCGCCCGCGCACCACTTACTGTCTCGTCAACTCCATTTCGCTCGCCTTCGTGCACGCGAGCCCTCCTCCCAGATGGATTCCAGCATTCTGGCCTTCGTTGCGCACGCTGCGACCTATGCCGTCGCGCTCTCCGCGCTGGCCATCATCGTCAATGTCCTTCGCCAACTAATCCCGCGCAAAAAGTCAGAGCCGCCCTTGATCTTTCACTGGATACCATTCATCGGCAACGCCGTCTCGTATGGCACCAATCCCTTCGAATTCTACCGAGAGTGCCGGAGGAAGCATGGCGATATCTTCACCTTCATCCTGTTCGGCAGGAAGATGACCGTCTACCTCGGCACCCAAGGCAACGAATTCATCCTCAACGGCAGACTCCAAGATGTCAATGCCGAGGAGATCTACTCGCCCCTCACCACGCCTGTTTTCGGAAGCGATATCATCTACGACTGCCCCAACTCCAAACTCATGGAACAGAAGAAGTTTGTCAAGTTCGGCCTGACCCAAGCCGCCCTTGAATCCTACGTCCCCTTGATCGAGAAGGAGGTCCTCGACTACCTCAAGTCCGAGTTCAAAGGCCCGCGAGGAAAAGTGAACATTTCGGCCGCCATGTCCGAGATAACCGTCTTCACGGCCGGCCGCACTCTCCAGGGCGCCGAAGTGCGCAAGAAGCTCACCGCCGAGTTCGCCGACTATTATCACGACCTGGACATGGGTTTCCGGCCCATCAACTTCCTCATGCCCTGGGCCCCTCTTCCCCAAAACCGACGACGCGACGCTGCCCGCGAGAAGATGCGATCCGTCTACACGGAACTGATCGACGCGCGACGCAACGGCCAGGGCGGCGACCAAGAATCGGACATGATCTCTCATCTGATGAGCTGCGTGTACAAGAACGGCACGCCGCTGCCGGACAAGGAGATTGCCCACATGATGATTACCCTGCTCATGGGCGGCCAACATTCGTCTGCGTCTTCCAGCGCCTGGATCATGCTCCGCCTCGCCTCGCGCCCCGACTTGGTCGAGGAGCTGTATCGGGAGCAGTTGCAGAATCTTGGCCCGGACACCACTAGGCCACTGCAATACGCCGACCTCGATCGACTCCCTCTGCTGCAAAACGTCGTCAAGGAGACGCTTCGAGTGCATTCCTCCATCCATTCCCTGATGCGCAAGGTCATGAACCCCATGAAGGTGCCCAACAGCGACTATGTCATCACCCCCGACAAGGTGCTCGTGGCGTCGCCCATTTCATCGCACCTGGACGAAAAGTACTTCCCAAACGCCCAGGTCTGGGACCCGCACCGCTGGGACAGCCGGGTCGAGGTCGAGTTGGAGGAGGACATGGTGGATTACGGCTACGGCGCCGTGAACAAGGGCACGAGAAGTCCGTATCTGCCGTTTGGGGCCGGCCGCCACCGGTGCATCGGCGAAAAGTTCGCCTACGTCAACCTCGTCACCATTATTCTCACCATGGTACGAAACTTGAGGCTCAACACGGTCGATGGCAAATCCTGGGTGCCCCCGACCGATTACGCATCCTTGTTTTCGCGCCCTCCCTTGACCGCCGAAATCCTCTGGGAACGACGCTTGGAAGGGTCCGCATAGCTACCCATGTACCATGTACCATGTACTCATCGAGGCTATAGAAATAAAGCTCCCGGCCATAGACCCACTGATTTACCCCTGGAGAGACTGATGGGTCGATGATCGATGAACGTGACCGACCTGAGCTGAGCTGCCTAGATTGCAGGATTGCAGTATTGCAGGATTACAGGATTACGGGATTGCAGGAGATTGCAGTATGACATGGTAGATTGGTGGGTTAACAAATCCCGACTTCTCACTTGGGTAGGACATTAGCCAAGATAATTTACGCTCCACCCTGGGCGTATACATGATCCTGTCAAGACCCCTGCCCGGGCGCAAGGCTGCAGGGATCTAGCTCCTGGAGACTTTTCCCAATGGGTACAAACTAACTTATGCAATTAAGCCATCCAAAACGCACAGGGTGTGCATATAACGTACAGGTGCAGGTAGCCACCAGCCATGTACCAGTACACGGAGTACCTGGATCATGCTCAGTACCTCGTCTCGTTCTTCTTGCCCATTCGAACTTGCAAGAAACGTGGCAGGGTCCCGAAAAGGAAACAAACTGCCCAGGCGCCGAGCTGACGTGTTGCTCAGCAGAAGGACCAAGACTCAACATGCGTGTCAAGGCAAGGCGAGTACGACCATGCCCTTGCTCCCCAATATCCACGGATAGGTCTGGTCTTGGGTACTGTGTGGATAGCACATAGCCGAACAAGTGCGGCGTCGTTGGACGACCAAGAAGAACGATTCCTATATGTGTCACTCGAGCCAGCCTGTTTTCAATCCGGGCTGTCTCGATCTCACAAGACATTATCCTTGTTACCAGTCTTCTTCGTAGTGACGGTATCCCATGCTGTGCCAGAATAGGTACCCAGACAAATCAATCAACCCCCATGCCCCCCTGCCAACCTCATCATACGTAGTCAATGACCATCATGCCGTCAATACGTCCAACACCAACTCCCATTGCCATAATCGGCATGGGATGTCGGCTTCCGGGAGGCGCAGACAGTCCCGAAAAGTTTTGGAAGCTCCTCGAGGACGGCCGCAGCACGTGGACTGACGTTCCCGCCGACCGCTACAACTGGGAATCGTTTTACCACTTACACCACGACTCGCAGGAGTCGCACAACCACCGCGGCGGCCACTTTATCCAACAGGATGTCGCTACGTTCGACGCCAATTTCTTTGGCATTTCCGCCGCCGAAGCAGAAGCCATGGATCCCCAGCAACGCATCATTCTGGAGACCACATACGAGGCCATGGAGAGTGGCGGCATCCCGCTCGACAGCATTCGAGGCACCGACGCCGCCGTCTTCACCGCAGCCTTCAACCACGACTACGAGACCATCGCTCTGAAAGACACCCAGCACCTCCCCAAATACCATCTGACGGGCAACGCGCCGTCAATCGAGGCCAACCGCATTTCGTACTTGTTTGACCTCAGGGGGCCGTCTGTGTCACTGAACACAGCGTGCTCGGGCGGCTTGGTAGCACTCCATCAGGCCTGTCAATCCCTGGGAGCCGGGGAGTCCAGCTTAGCGATTGTCGGGGCGTCGAACCTGATTTTGACGCCCGACTTCATGTTCGGCATGAGTTTCATGGGGTATGTAGTGCATCTTTCTTCGACTGATCTCCCGCGTCAAGAAATGAGTTTCGTACGTACTGACTAGTGAGACGGTTAGCATGCTCAACAACGAAGGAAGAAGCTATTCCTTCGATGACCGGGGGTCCGGATATGGCCGAGGCGAAGGCGTGGCCTCGCTGGTCCTGAAGCGCCTCGACGATGCCGTTGCCGCCGGAGATCCTATCAGAGCCGTCATCCGCAACACGGGCGTGAACCAGGATGGCAAGACGAACGGCATCACCCTGCCGAGTGGGGAAGCCCAGGAAGCCCTGGCGCGCCGGGTTTACGAGCAAGCTGGTCTCGACCCTAGGGACACGGCATTTGTAGAGGCCCATGGGACCGGCACCATTGCCGGAGATGGGGCCGAGGTACGGGGCATCCACAACGTTTTCTGCCAAGGGAGGGAGGGAGAGTTGCTGTTGGGATCTTCCAAGGCAAACCTCGGCCACCTCGAGCCCGTCAGTGGCTTGGCCGCCGTCATCAAGGTCGTCCTCGCCCTCGAAAGGGGTCTCATCCCCCCAACGCCCAGCGTGCTGAGGTTGAAGGACAGCGTGCAGTTTCATAACATAAGGGTATTTGCATTTTATTTTGACCCCCGCTCCCCCCCCCCCCCCCCAGGATGGTTGATTGATTACTTGGTACATCAATCAAAGGAACCTGTTGTTTTGCTCGCAATGGTGGTGATGGGAGAATTAACCGAAGCTCTAGATACCGCGCCACGGGCTAGAATCGTGGCCCTCAGGCATGGTCCGCCGTGCATCAATCAACAACTTTGGGTTTGGCGGCACCAATGCCCACGTCATCTTGGAAGAGAGCAGCAACATGATCGAAGCGACGAGGATTGGGGCTGCCGATGATGGCCTAATACCCAGTCCGCCACCCAGAGACGACGAAGCAAAAACATACCAGCTTTTTGTCCTGGCCGCCAAGTCCAAAAACTCTCTCGGCGAGAACATGGACCGCCTCCGAGACTGGATGTCGAAGAAGAAAACGGACGACTTTCGTCTGGAGGACCTGGCCCACACGTTGGCCAACCGGCGCACGCCGATGGCGTGGAGAAGCAGCTGCGTCGCGTCTACGAAAGACGATCTTCTGTCGGCTGCCGGAGAGGCAACTCTGGCCAAGGTAGCCCCGTCCACGAGACCAGTCGTCTTTCTCTTCACGGGCCAAGGAGCCCAATGGTACGCCATGGGCCGAGAGCTCTTCATGACACAGGGGCGTTTCCGGGATTCCATCATGAAGTCCGAGCAGATCCTACGGAAACTAGGCATCTCCTGGAGCCTTCTAGATGAGCTGCGCAAGGACAAAGACCTCTCGCGCATCGACAAGAGCGAGATTGCGCAACCGGCGAGCATCGCCGTCCAGATTGCCCTGGTCGACTTGATGCATAGCCTGGGTGTCTTCCCAGACGCCGTTCTCGGCCATTCCAGCGGCGAGATGGGGGCGGCCTACGCGGCCGGCACACTGACGCACGAGCAAACCCTCCTGCTGTCAGACCGTCGGAGCTTGGTTTCTTCGTGGTGCGACGAGGACCTGGAGACCAAGGGCGCGATGCTGGCCGCCGGACTCGGCGAGAAAGAGGTCCTCCCTCACCTGCAAGACATACCGCACGAGGTAAGCGGCGCACCGGTTAATTACGCGTCGATTGGTTGTCGGCTGACGCAGTGTTTGTTCAGTGCGGCATCGCCAGCGTTGCGTGTGTCAATAGTCCGTCCAGCACTACTATTTCGGGAGACAAGATGGCAATCGACGCCTTGAAACAGAGGCTCGATTCGGCATCCATTTTTGCCAGAGTCCTGAAAGTAGACACGGCGTACCATTCGCACCATATGAAAGTTGTGGCGCCGAGATACCGAGAAAACATCGGCCGCAGTAAGTAACACCATTCAGCTCTCTAGACGACTGCCCATCATCATGACCTGTGGCTCACCCCCAGACAGTGGAGACGACTACTCCTCGGAAAGGCGTTCGGTTTTTCTCGTCAGTCACTGCCCAAGAGAAAGTATCGGATTTTGGCACCGAATACTGGGTCGAGAACTTGGTTTCGAAAGTCCGCTTCAGCGAAGCCCTGGGAACACTTTGCAACGCGCTTCGTGCGCAACATAGTGGCCCTCTTTCGCCCATCTTCATCGAACTCGGCCCGCATCCGGCCCTGTCGGGTCCGACCAGGCAGACGATGACGTCCTTGAACCTGGTCGATTTCGAATACGCATACACCTCCCCGTTATTCCGAGAGAAGGACGCCAGAAAGACGGTGCTGGAAATGGCCGGGAAACTATTCCAGCACGGGTGTGCCGTTGATATCACCGCCGCGAACCAAACGACCATCCCGATAGCCGAGGCTCAAGGGGATGACGAGACGCGACCCAAACCTCGTCCTGTCGTAATCAAAGACCTTCCGACCTACGCATGGGATCATTCAAAGACATACTGGCAAGAGTCGCGCCTCAGCAGAGACTACCGTCTGCGCCCTCACCCCCACCACGACTTGCTGGGCCTTCGCGTCGTAGCAGGCAACGACATTGACCCGACGTGGCGAAATATCCTCAGTATTGACCGCATGCCCTGGCTCCGAGACCACGTTGTGGATGGCTTTGTCATATTTCCCGGCTCCGGCTACATGTGCATGGCCATCGAGGCCATGTGGCAACTGGCTCAGGGGAACGGCAACGGGACCGGTGCCCGTGTGGAAAGCTTCAAACTCAGGGACGTACGGTTCATCAAAGCCTTGGTCGTACCAGACCCCCCAGAGTCCGTCGAGGTGCAGCTCATCCTCCGCGCACCAGCCAAGGCCCGCGACGCGTTGGGTGCGTGGAGGGAATTTGTCGTGATAGCATTGTCGCCCGAGGGACAATGGGCTGAACAATGCCGCGGGTCGATCATGACCGAACATGGGAGCGGCCATGATGAAAGCGACGTGGAGACCTCGGACGATATCGCAACGCATTTCTCGGAACTCGTAAAGTGGTGTCGAGACGTCGAGTCGAGATGTAATGACGGCCATTCTCCCGACACTCTCTACGAGACGATGCGGAACAACGGTAACGACTACGGCGAGACGTTTGCTACCATCACTGAGATGCGCCTCGGCAACTACGCGGCACACGCTGTTATCAAGACCCCCGACGTCGTTGGCATTATGCCCGCTAGGTCTATGCAGCTGCACCATATCCACCCGACAACGCTCGATACCATTGCCCACGCAAGCCTTCCCGTGCACGCAAGGCACTACAGGACCGGGCCAATCATGCCTGTTCGTGTTGGGGAGCTCACGGTCCGAGCGAACATGCCCAGCCAGCCGGGCCAGCAGCTGTCAGCCTGTGTCGAGTTGGTGCCGTTGAGTTCGCACTCGGCGGCTGCCAACACGGTCGTCTTCGCCGAGGAAGTCTCTGACCTGTCACGGCCCTGCGTCACCATATCGGATCTAGAGTTGGTAGTCATTGGAGAGGCCAAGTCGTCGACGAGCGGTTCCGGTACGGGACCGTTGCCTGCGCTTTACACAGACTGGGTCGAGGATAATGAGCTTTTCCCCGGCCCAGTACCGGTACTCCCAGTCTCGGCAAACCAAACTCAGCAACAAGATGATGGAAGGGTGAATGGAGTGAATGGAGTGAATGGCCACAAGTCCAACACCTCACATCAACCTCAACCACCGGTCGGGTTAGTGTCCCTACATCCCGACATGCTGCATCTTGCCGGTAGCCTGCAGAGAGTTTTAGAAGACGGCGACATTACGACTTCAGCCACCGCATTTCCCGTCGTCGGCTCCGTCAGTCCCGACAAGGTCTACGTCCTCCTCGACAACGCATCAGACCCGTTCCTGGACCACGCCCAGCAGCACGGTTTCAAGGAGCTCAGCGCATTCATAAACAAGGCCAGGTCGGTCCTTTGGGTGAGCGTCGCCGCGGAGGCCGGGCAGGAGCCCGGCCCCGGCGTTCACCTGGTGACCGGCTTCACACGCGTGGCGCGGCGGGAAAACGAGGGCATGCGGCTGACGTCTCTGCTTGTGCCGGACGGCCACGGAAAGACGGAATACGAGGACATCCTGCGGACGATTGGCCGCGTGATCGCGGTCAACTTCCACCGTGCGGCAGACGACCGCGACGGCTTCTACGAGTGCGAGTACGTGTACCGCGACGGCAAGGTGTGGGTGCCCCGACTATCGGCGGCCGACGGCTACGAGCGCTGGGCGCGCGCCAGGAGAACGGGGTCGCCGGCTCCGGCCGAGATGACGGCTTTCGGGGGCGAGCATGACCTGGCGCTGGACGTCGAGCAGCCCGGCGTGGTGGGCAGTATGCGGTTTGTGCCGTTAGCGCGGGAGCCGCTGGGGTCGCTGGAAGTCGAGATCCAACCCGAGTGCTATGTCGTCACGCGAGCCGATGCCTTCCTGGCCAGCGGCGGCACCGACGCCCGGCTGGCGCTGTCGACCGAGGTGGCCGGCACCATCACCGCCGTCGGGTCCGGCGTCGTCCGGGAAAAGTGGGGCGTCGGCGACCGCGTCGTCGGATTCGCCGCCCAGGCCATGTCGAACCGCCCGCGCGTGCCCTCCACCCTCGTCCACCACCTCCCCGCGTCCGTCGGGTTCGCCGCCGGCGTGTCGGTCCTGTATCCCCTCGTCAGCGCCGCGTACGCCTTGTTGGAGCTCACGGGCGTCGGCCGGTCGCACGCGGTGCTGGTCCACGGCGCCGACAGCGAGTGCGGCCGGGCCGCCGTGGCACTGGCCCGGCATCTCGGGGCCGACGTGTTCGCCACGGTCCACGACGCCGACGGGTCCGGGAGACGGATGCTCGTCCAAGACTTTCATCTGCCGGCGAACCGCGTCTCTTCGATCCAGGCGGGAACCTACAAGGACCAGATCCTTCGCTTGACCCAGAAAAGCGGCGTTCACGTCGCCCTCAACTGCTCCGGCCGTGATGTCTTCAGGGATACCTGGGCGTGCATGGCCAACTTCGGGACCTTGGTTGACGTAGTACAGCCGGGTGGTGTAGCCTGCGCTGTTCCACCGCGTAAGAATGCGACATACGTATCTTTTGACCTAGGCGCCGTCATCCAACACAAACCGGACGTTGTTGGGCACCTCATGGGCCAGGTCATGGCCATGCTTGACCAGGGACACTTCAAGTCCATCTTTTCCCTCTCCACGAAACCTATCACAGATCTTCACGATGCCTTTCGGCAGGTGCAAGCAGGAAAAACAGCGGCGAGGACGGTGCTCGAGATCCATCCTGGCTCCTTAGTCAAGGCCGTCGTTGCATCCAGCCCCGGGGAAGCAAGGCTGGTAGAGCATGGCACCTACATCATCGCCGGTGGTCTGGGAGACATCGGGCAGGGAATGTGCCGTCTGCTTGCCGCTCGTGGAGCGAGGCACGTGGTCATTCTATCTCGGAGCGGCGCATCGAGGGACCCCGAGAAGAAAGACTTGTTGGAAAAGGAACTGGCGGCCCTGGGGACACATCTGTACACCACAACGTGCGATGTTACCCATCTCGACAAGGTGGCGGCGGCAGCGGACTGGCTTCGAGCCAGTGGTCTGCCCCCGGTGCGTGGTGTGATACAGTCTGCTGCTGTTCTTCGAGTAAGTAAACCTACCTTCAGCCGCCTTATCGTTCCATGAACCAAGTTTCGCCATGTCTAATCCGGCACCTACTAGGATCGCATGCTCGAAGCCATGGATCTCGACACTTTCCACAGCGCTTTGCGCCCGAAACAACAAGGCACGTTGAACTTGATGCAGTGCTTCGAGTCGGCGTCGTTGGACTTTTTCATTATGCTGGCTTCTGCCATCAGTGCTTTGGGCACCAAAGGTAAGCTGGACCTCTCCGTATATTTATATGTACTATTTGATCCTCGGAAAATTGGGATAGCTAATCTCGTCTTCGCAATCATCTGTAGGCCAAGCCAATTATGCTGCCGGAAACACCTTTCAAGAAGGCTTGGCCATGTGGAAAACCGGTGTCAACAGGACCAGGACCACGCACACCGTGACGATCAACCCAGGGCTTGTGGCCGGGACCGATGCCGACTTGTATAGCCCGGAACGCCGACAAATCCTGGCCAAGCAAGGGTTATCCACCATCCCGTTCGATGAAGTCATGTCGGCCATAGACTACTCGATGAGCATGGAAGCCCGTGCCGACCCTTGCACCCAGCTGATCATCGGCCTCGACCCCGATCTGCTCGTGAAGCACGACGCCGCCGTCAACAACCGGATCTATTCCAAGATCCTCCAGACGGCACAGGAGGGGCCAGGAAACAACAACATGGCAGCGGCCTCTCGCTCCTTCGACCAAAGAGTCTCGGCGGCGGAAGGCCGAGAGGAGGTGCGCTCCATCGTCCAAGAAGCCCTCACTGCAAAGCTTGCAGAACTCTTGGCGATGGACCCTAGCGATGTTCGACCCCACGTACCTATAGCAGACTTTGGACTCGACTCCTTGGTGGCTATCGAGATCAAGAACTGGATCGTCCGCTCCTTCAAGGCCGCTATGCAGACAGCCGATGTGCTGGAAGCGCCTAGCCTCACGTCCCTTATTACGGTAGTCCTAGAACGATCTTCTCTCGTCGGGGCCTCTCTCGTCGGGGCCTATAGCTAAGGAACATGGAGTTATACACCCATTAATAGTGATAGAGTTTCCATCCCGCTACGTGGATACCTGGTTTCTAGCGATTTGTTCATCCATGTGAGAAGGTTCCCCCACGGACGATTAGATTACGGTATCTGTCACCGACGTGTTCGCACCCAAACATTGAGCGACACAACTTGTTTTCTGGCCTGTGGAGGACCTGTCCGCCTGGGAGGCCGTCCCAAGCTTCGACGAGCTCCAACGCGGCGGATTTCCCCAGACGGGGCTGAAGTCCGCTACGCCCGACGAGGAGATCTGGCGGCGCGGTCCTTGATACATTTCTACAGATTGTCCCTTCCGAATAGGCCTTCAGCCGATTACAAAAGGACGCCGAAGCCGCCAACAGCGAAGCGGAAGGCGTTCGGCGTTATGATGGGCATCTGGCCAGCCTCTTCTGGTCCCCCCTAGCCTCATCAGGTATACTTTCTCGTAACGCGTCGAGATACGGCCATTTAGAGCTTTTCATTGGGTGCATCCGCTCTCGGGCCCGCTTTGTTCCAAATCCCAATCTCGACGCATTCCCGGGTGGTGATTGGACGCATTTTGTTCGACTCCACCGATCCCCACTCAAAAATCTCGACGCGCTCCCCAGCCAATAAACCATCCTGTGACGGTCCCACACTTCCCAACTGGGAAATCTCGACGCGTTCCCCAGCGCAACAACCATCCGCCGCCTCCCTCGTCTTCCTGCCGCCCCGTACTCTTCTCCTTAACCACATCCCCTAACTAACCACTCTGTCACTCAGTATGCATTTAATGACGGTGCTGGGGCTGAGTGGGGGATCCCAGTCAGCCACCGTTAGCCGAGATAAGTAGGGCGACCATCCAGGCCGTCACCACCTACTTCGACCGGCTCCTGCCCACAACGTAGATAGAAAGATAGACACAACAAGAACAACAGAAATTACCATGAATATCGACGTGATCGTTGCTATGATACTTCCGTACGGATATGCATCACACCTGTGATACCAACAGTATGCCATGCCGGGCACCAGACGGCAGGCCGCGGAACTTGGTGGAGCCAATCACGAGCGTCGCACCAGGGAGCAGCCAACGTGCCGCTGGGCGAACGCCCGCATACTGCAGCCTGTAGTCACGGTAGGCGCAGTGTTTTGTCAGTAAATGTACCTCCTCTTTAATTGCTCCGAAAATTTTGATTTGAGCCAGTCCTTCCTGCAGGCTGCCGTACCCGCGGGCGCCGAGACCCATGCTCCCAGATCACCGACCGGCGACAGGAGCAAACACCACCAACCATCCAACACCGCGCCCCGACCAAGGGGCAGGGACGATGCCCGGCGTAGTGCCCTGGGCGGCCGAGTTGACCGAGGCGACACCTCATACCGCACCGTCATAGGCCAAAGGTCCGTCGCAGTACCAGGAAGCTGTCGGATAGACGTCCCAGGTTGAGCAGCATTGTGACCACGCCTCCGGTGTCTTGGTGGGGCAGCCAGTAACAGGTAACAGGAAGCGAAAGCGTCCCTCGAGTGCCCAACCAGGCCCCCCCGTGCGATGCCGTACACCGCCATCGAAGACGGGGAAGGATTGCTCCGAGAGGCTCATTCAGCACGGCAGCGAGCCAGACCCTTCCTGGTCGCACCTCCAGGCACGCACACAGCCACTGACCATCGACCCCGCAGCACGCCCCTGCCGACCTGTGACTCCAGCTACGAACCAACAAGACAGACGCCGGCCGCCCCGACAACCACGTTCAGGTGCGGACACAGCTCGTCTCGTTCGCCGGCGAACATGGTGGCACCGGCGACGCGGGCGGCCAGCTGCGAGGTGGCTGCTTTAGCGTCGGCCTCCGCCTCGTCGAAGCGCTCCAGCTCGGTGGCGAGATCTAGGGGCTGCCCCACGCGCGCAGGCTCGTCACGCTGGGGAACCACGAGGGCTGGCGCGCCGTGACGACGAGGTGGTGCCGGACGAGGCTCGGCCTCGAGACGTTTAACATCTTGAAAACGAAGTAACTACTCGGCGCTAATACAGAAACCTTTAACCGGTTTTTATATCTACTTATTATGTGCGAGTACCTTAAGCTATTTGTAGGGGTTGGGAAACGGGGCACGTGATGAAAACGGAGCGCTAGGAGGGATCTAAAACATCGAGTTCGCGTCGAGTACGCGTCGATTTCAGCCTTTGCCGGTGTATTTATTTCTATGGACATAACTTATGACAGGCATGAGCTGGGCACTGAAACGGCCGCGAGCGCCTCTAGATCCCGCTAAACCTCTTCGGTAGAGTTATACTCCTGCTTCCAGCACTTCTCCATTATCCGGGTACATATGTGTTTCTCCCCCGGGAACTCGCCGGACCGGAAACGGCGTCGACTTCCTCGTCGTTGCCTTCGTTGTGTCCCGTAATGTCAGGGAACGGATCATGTCCGATCATGAGGAAGAATATCGTGGAGCCCAGCCCGAAGAGATCTGTTTTGATGTCGGCACGGCTCGTGGTATTCCGAGGGCAGTAGTACTGAGCTTGCTCTAGGGATCCGCCGTTGAGAACAGTCTCTCCCCGCTCGGATATAAGACGTCCTTGAAAATCGACGAGCTTCACTCTCAACTTGTCGTCGAGCAGAATGTTGTGATGGCGGACGTCGCAATGCAATACACGGTGGTTGTGGCAGTGGACCAACGCCTTATATGTTTCGATGTACCACTGTAGGCGAGAAATCTCTGGTACGTGTCGATGGTTGGCTATGTACTTAAAGATGGTGCCGTTAGCCGCCCGTTCGAGTACAAGAGATCCGTCCTCGCGGAGGCCATGCGACTTGTTTGTTTGTTTGTTTGTTTGTTTGTTTTATATTTAACGCCGTGGCGGCAAGGGCGCAGCCGCCCTTGCGGCAGACCTCCCGAGGGGTATCAGGCGTGGAGAGCCGCGGGTTCGGGCTATCTATTCTAGGTACAGATCCCTCCCCAGCGTCCTCCAGGTCGTAACTGTAGGCTATTCTGCATTCAATCCGTCTCTAGTTCCCACTGGTACCCTAGTTCCGTTGTATATACTTGTCCCTACGTCGGGAAGCATCTTCAGTAGAGAGCTAGGCTATATCTAGTCTCTAATACCGCGGGCAGATCTTCTGGAAGAAGTCTGTTACGCGGAGGAAGGCCTGAAAGCCTTGAGGGTCGGTAATTAGCCCCTTAAAGTACCGCTCGAGAGACCCCATAGGTCCTATTGGCTCGAGTGGTCCGTCAGGGTAGAGGGTAGGCCACCGCTGCCTCCTCACTAGGGTCCTTTGGCAGTAGACCAGGTGGTCTACTTCTTTTGCTTCCCCGCAGGAGCAGGTAAGCAGGGCTTCCGTGTGGCCGAAGCGTTGATGGTACTGTTCGTAGTCTCCATGCCCTGATCGGGCTGCCAGGAGATGGTGAAGGATCTTCCGTGGTAGAGCTAGTTCGGCCGGGCATGTCCCGAGGTCGGTATACCTAGTAGTCGCCTCCTGCTGCCACCATCGTCTGTGCAGGGCCTTTATACGCTCTCGGGCTAGTCGTTTTATCCCTGCTAAAGTAGCTAGTCGGCCTCGTGGGACGGGGAGAGTTGTGCCCTCTTTAGCTAGCCGGTCTGCTTCCTCGTTGCCTTTGATACCTTGGTGCCCTGGGGCCCAATGGGTCTGTATGTCGTATATCGTTATAGCCTCCCTAATCTCAAGGAATGCTTCTTGTGAGGAGTCTGGGGTCTTGCCTCGGATTCCCTGGATAACGCTGGTGTTGTCGATATAGATATGTATAGGCTGGCCCTGGGAGGTCAGAAGGGCCCGCCGGAGCCCTGCTCTCGCCCCCTTAGCTTTGCTATTAAATACTTCTGCTAGGCCTAACCGACTGCAGCCTTGAGTAATACGCCTTTTGCTACGGTAGATGATAAAGCCAAACCCTGTGGCTCCGTTGGGCGCCTTAGAGCCGTCCGAGTAGACGACTAGGTGGCTTTTTGGTACTGTCTTTAGCCAGATTTGGAAGGCTCTAGCTGCCTCCTCCTTAGTGTCTGTAGCTATAGGGACCTGTGATCCTGGGAGGTACTGTGGTTGTAGAAGCACTGGTCTTGGGCACCTTGGTAGAAGGTCTGCTGTTTGCTGTAGCCTTGTTTGTTGCCGCCCCTTTTGGTTGATCCTTGTGGTAAGGGGGTACTGTTGGTTGATTCTCTGTAGTCTTACTGTAAAGCGTAGGCGGGCTGCCTCGAGAGCTACCTTGCCCGTAGGTAGACCTGCCTCCCTGAGGAGGCTGCTAACTGGGGTCGTCTTCTACACCGGTAGGATAGCCCGCGCTACTATCATAATAGTTATAGTAATCTTTTATATTAGTCCCTTCTGTACTTTCCCCTTATACTAGGTTTTAGTGCCGTACAGAGCAGCTAGGAGGATGTAGGTAACTATAGCCTTATGTACAGTAGCTGCTGGGAGTCCCCTTTTTGTGTTTGTAAGGTTCCTGAGGTACTGGGCTGCCTTCTTTGCTATAGCTGCCCTCGTTTTGATGTGGTGTCGAAACGAGAGCCTTCTATTAAACCAGACGCTAAGCCAGCGAATAGGCTTAGCTGAGGCCTGGATGTCTAGGCCTCTTACTGATATTCCTGGGAGATTGCTCTTTTGTTTACGCTTCCGGCTAAAGTGTACAGCCTCGCACTTAGCGGGGTCAAAGAAGACCCTGTTTTCCGTGCCCCAGTCGAGGATCCGTCCCACGTCCTGGCCAAGGGCCTCGGTATTCTCCTCTAGGGATGGGCTAATAGTAAGTAAGCCTATGTCGTCCGCATACCCAAAGCGAAGTCTCGGGTTCTCAGTTAGAATATCTATAATATATAGAAGGAAGACGATGGGGGACAGGGGGGAGCCTTGTGGTAGTCTATAGGCGAGGGCGGTGTCCTCAGTAGTCTCATCTTCAAACCTTACTCGGGCGGTCCGATTAGAGGTAAAGGTGAAGATTAGTCTAACTAGACAACCTGGCCAGCCTTGTTGTATAAGTCTGAGAGCTAATCGTTTCTACAGGACCGAGTCGAAGGCCCCTTTAATGTCTATAGTAGCTAGGGTTGCTGTAAGGCCTTTAGCAAGGGCCCTCTCGATGTCATGGGTGAGGCAGGTAGTCAAGTCCACTGCTGCCCTGCTAGGTAGGGCCCTAATCTGTTGAGAGCTAGCTATGCCTATGAGGATAGTTAGGTATGCTATTCTTTTCGCAAGAAGCCTCTCGAGGCCTTTCCTAAGGTAGGATAAAAGAGATATCGGTCTCTAGGATCTAGTTTGTGTACGATCGGTCTTCCCTGGCTTCTGGATTATTACTACCTCTGCCCTGTGGAAGGGAGTAGGGTAGTATCTAGTTTATAGGTAGGCCTGGAAGAGTAGTTATATGGGCTTAGCTAGTACGTCCTAGTAGGCCTTAAGTAGTCGTGTTGTGATCCTATCGATGCCAGGGGTTGTAGCCTTTGTAAGTGTTGCTTCTGCTGCCTCCTCCCTAGTGACCGTGGTTTGCTAGGGGATCTGTCGTCTTGGGACTACTGGGATACTGAAGGGGTCTTTAGGGAGGTCGTCTTCGCCGCCAAATCTCCCCAGTAGGGCTCTCTGAAGTGCCTGAGCCTTGTCCCGGCTGTCTTCGAGAATCCGTCCCTCGACGACTAATGGGGGAGCCTTGACTGCTAGGCTAGCCTTCTGCTAGTCTATTATTTTATAGAGATCTTTATCTGATGTTGCCCCTTCGATCTGGGCTGCCCAGTAGGTGCGTTTTGCCTTCTGGACTATCCCTAGGTATGTCTTTTGCTCTTTAAGGGTTGGGAGCTGGGATCCTTCTTGCCCCTAATGCTGTTGAGCCCGGGCCTCACAGTAGGCCATATGTGCCTCTGTATACTCGTCAGTCCACCAGGGGGCCTTGGCTCTGCGGTTGCTTGGAGCTTTCCCTACTGTTTGGATAGCAGTAGAGAAGAGAGCTATTAATCGTTTGGCTTATTTATTGATCTTAATAGGCCCTATAAAAACTAGATTAGGTAGGGTTCTAGTCCCTATCCTAACTATATCTATAAACTGGGGTAGTATAGAGTCTAGGACTATTAGACGGCTATTTGGGTTTATAGGAGTCCTTTATAGTAATCTAGGTAAGATTGGAATAGTGATTGTGATTGTTTTGTAATTAGCTCTTAGGTGTAGATAAGGGCTGATAGTTGAGTGTATATAGGGGATGTTTGTAAAGGCTAGGTCGATAGTATGCCCACGGCTGTAGGTGGGTATCCCTGCCTCCCCTATAAAGTAGAGGTTGTTATTCTTAGCCTAGGTTGCGATAGTGGCCCCCCCGTTATGGATTGACGAGCCTGGCTCCCAGGACGGGTAGCGAGCATTAAAGTCACTAGCTATAAGAGCCCTCTCCGGGACCTGGTACCTTAGTAGGGTTGGTGTTGTATCGTCGGTTAGGTCTCCAGTCGGCCTATAGATGTTGATAACTGTCTGGTTGCCTACTCTGAGCCATAGGATGTCCCTTGTTTGGAAGGGTCTCTGCTGTTGGGTTTTTAGCCGCATTCCCTTCTGTGTATATGTTATGACCCTAGGCCTAGTCTCTGTGCTATCCTAGAAGTTAACTGGGATGTATGAGGTGTAGCCGGGGTGTGTGTTAATCTGTATCTTGTCGCTATAGCCTACCCATGGTTCCTGGATAAGTATGATATCTATCCCGTTAGCCCAGCAGAGCTCTAGGAAGGCTGTATATACTAGGCTCCTCTTTCCTACGTTACCCTGAGCTATTTGGAGCTCTTGTGGGCCCTCCCCTTTGAGCCTACGGCTCTGAATCGAGGTCGAGGTAGGTATAGGTATTTATAACGTTATAGTCAGGCTTCTAGGTTACCCTTTAGCTCCTATTAGGTATAGGATAAATAGGGCGGTTGTTTGGAGAAGGGAGCTTAGGTTCTTTGCTACTAGTAGTGCTAGTATTGTCCGTTATTATAATTGAGTCTTGGGTAGGTATATAGGCGCGCGGGCGTTTCGATCCTATATATTGTCTAGGGGGGGAGCTTCCCTGCGAGGTGTCTTGGCTTACTGGGTAGAGAGCCTTAAAGGCATTCTCTCTGGCGTCTTGGATCTGTCTCAGTTCTTTCCGACTAGGGGATGTAAGGCGCCCGTTGACCATTAAAGGTCTTGTTGGGCAGTTTTCGTGGCTCGTAGGGTAGGGCCCATAGCAGTTGGTGCACTTTGGTGTGGCTATATAGGACCTAGACTTATGAGTGTCTGAAGGTTTACTACAGTTCTTACAGAGGGGTTGCCGGGTACAGTATCGGTTTGAGTAATAGCCC
This sequence comes from Colletotrichum musicola, assembly GCA_014235935.1. Classification (NCBI taxonomy): domain Eukaryota; kingdom Fungi; phylum Ascomycota; class Sordariomycetes; order Glomerellales; family Glomerellaceae; genus Colletotrichum; species Colletotrichum musicola. Next base: position 610 of record WIGM01000382.1, on the reverse strand, counting down.
TAGTAGCCGGAGGAGTATCTCTTAGGGATATATTTCCTTAGTGGGAGTAGGTGGGCAGGGCCTGATTGACCAAAGAGATAGAAGTCCTCCTTGATCTCTTGTGGTAGGGCGATAATAAGGGTTTGTGTAGCTGTGGCTGGATCTGGGCTAGCCCGGGTTGGGTACTAGGAAAGGAGCCTCTGCTTTATCTATAAGAGGACTTCTTCCTCTAGTTCTAAGTCAATACTAACCTTACTACTATTAAGGCTTATAAAGTATAGTGGGTAGAAAGGGACACTATATTGGTACCACTTAGTAGGTACTTTAACTTTTTCTGCTATAAGGTATTTCTGGATCTTTTGAGTCCTCTGAAGGAGTAGGGCTTGTGTCTCCTTATCTTTGGGCCTGAGCGAAAAGCTAGTCGTAGTGTGTTGGACCTTAGTAAGATCTTAGGGTTATAAACTGAGTTCCTTAGTTACTACTATCTTTACAGTATAAGGGGTAAGGGTCCTGGACGTATGAATATACTCTGCTGGGAGCCGGACTAGAAGACAGAGGTCAGGGGTGCGTTTTGCTGGGTTTAGAGGCCGATAGCCACGGCTGGCCCGCTGGCCCGTTGCTTCGTCCGGCC
>WIGM01000381.1:0-38476 GCA_014235935.1 Colletotrichum musicola | reverse complement strand
TAATGAGGATATTAGTGGAACCTTGTCAGGGGTCCACACCCACCGCCTTCCCGTTTTGATCAGCCTCAGCCAAATCGTGGAGCTTGCCCAGGAGGCACCTGGGTGATAGCTCCAGCCATCTTCTTACGCCTACAGCAGCGCGTACCATAACCTCGCCCAAACCACCGCACCTCGCAACCGACGATCGAGCCCAGACCGCCGACGCTATCACACAATGTCTACCATCACCACCACAGCCCTGCAGTCGGGCCATCCGCCCGTCATTCCCCTCTCCTTCAACTCGAACCAACCGCAAACGATCCGTCTCTACCCACTGTCCAACTACACGTTTGGCGTCAAGGAGACCCAACCCGAAGAGGACCCGTCCGTGATCGCTCGCCTCAAGCGCCTCGAGGAGCACTATTCCCAGCACGGCATGCGCCGCACCTGCGAGGGCATCCTCGTTTGCCACGAGCACAACCACCCGCACATTCTCATGCTCCAGATCGCCAACGCTTTCTTTAAGTTGCCCGGCGATTACCTTCGCCCGGAGGACGACGAGGTCGAGGGCTTCAAGGCGCGTCTCGACGAACGACTGGCTCCCGTCGGCCGCATTGGCGAAGGTGAGGAGCCTGCCGACTGGCAGGTCGGAGACTGCCTTGCGCAGTGGTGGAGGCCCAACTTCGAGACCTTCATGTACCCCTTCGTGCCCGCCCACGTCACCAGGCCAAAGGAATGCAAGAAGCTTTACTTCATCCAGTTGCCCAAGAGCAGTACGTATTGCCGATGCGCAATGCGCCCAGCAATCATAACATGCGCAGACCTGCTAACCTCGAACGACAGAAGTACTCAGCGTGCCCAAGAACATGAAGCTTCTCGCAGTGCCCCTCTTTGAGCTCTACGACAACACCGCCAGATACGGACCCCAGCTCTCTGCGATCCCTCACCTTCTCAGCAGGTACAACTTCGAGTTTGTTGACGAGAACGGGAACATCGTGGCAGTCACCCCAGGCTCCAGCGCACCGGAGGGTTATGTTCCGAAGACGAAGGTCCTGGCCGGTGATGATACGGACATGCAAGAGGCCAAGGACGAGAATGGAGAGCAGTAGGCAGTCTGAAAAATGAGGTAGCACCTCACGGGAAAGGACGGGTTGGGCGCGGCGTTCGGCGTAGGTCAAAAAGCACCATTATAGATCTGGTGGCTGTAAAATAGGTTTCGCCTGCATATTTGCGCCTGTACAAGAAACCTTGGCGGCGTTGGATTCATGAGGGTCTCGTGATTTCTATCTGTCCTATCTGTGTTCCTCCTATTCTGGTGCTACTCATGCCTTGGGCTCTCCCTGGATCGTGGCCACAAGCCGCCGCTGGTGCTTGCTGGCTCTGAATTCCAGGTACCAGATTCCTTGCCAGGTCCCCGTGGCCTACGGAGGGCGTGAGCAGGAGTACGGGGTTCTTTGCCAATCTGTTGACTTACCAATCTGCCATCCTTAATCGGAATCGTGACACTCGCGCCGACGAGGGCGCTCTTGATGTGAGCCTACGTCATCTTAGCGACTCCGCTCGCCCAGGAGACGGCATGTATTTATCACGAGCGCAAACCTACCGGCATGTCGTCGGGGCCCTCGGCGCTGTGGCGGTACAGCTCCTGGCCCTTGGGGCCGGCCTCCGGGGCGATGCGGTCCAGCGCATCGCTCATGTCGGCGCGGACATCGTCGTCCCAGTTCTCATTGAGGCTGAGGGCGCAGCTCGTATGCTGCACGAACAGGTGGAGGATCCCGATCTTGTAGTTCTTCAGCTCGGGCAGCTGGGAGACGACCTCGTCCGTGATGAGGTAGGAGCCGCGCGAGCGCGCGGGCAGCGTGAACTGCTTCTGGAACCAGGAGCCCGTCATGGTCGCTGGCGACGGCGGGGTATTATGACGTGGGGTAGTCGACGGCTTGCCGGAGGACGCGAGGCCTAGGAGCGTGAGAGGGAAATGCCAGAGGTGGTGGAATAAATTCGGGAAGAGGCAGATGGCGAGAAAGAGGAATAGTAGCAAGATGGTTGTCGTGGATAATTGTTGGCGGTTGTGTTGTGTCAGAGACATGGTCGCTGCGGTGGAATTGTGAGTGTGTAATCTGGTGGGGCAGGTTCGATGGGTAAGTGAGGTCAAATGAATTGCGAATCAAGGTACACCTACCTACACTTGCTTTGATGCGCACAGAACCGGCGAGCAGAGGCGAGTACGATCAAGCCAATAGAGCCATGAAATTGCCAATACTGCCTGATCTATCTAAATTTATCTTAAGTCCTCACTGATAACTTTTCAAGGCCTTTGATTTTGCCCGCCCATTTAGGCTTCTGCCTCCCATCTCATCATATCAGTCTAATTCACTGAATTCTCGCCAAGAGAACGGGTATGACATTGAACCCAGGTAGTTTAGTCCTGGGTAGTTATTTCAACCTCTCCCTCCTTATTAATTGCATCTGAGCAAAATATCTCTGGCAGCTTTGTAGAGAATGGGAATCACTGGTTTCTCTTATCGTGCCTTTTGTGTCATGAATTCCATTGACTCTACACATGTTGTCATGAGTGAGAAAACTCCCATAGTCCAAAGTTTTTCTAGCCGCCTGGCTAATATTTCCAGCCTGCCAACGTAGCAGGCAGCCTATGGATAACGAGACAGCCTCGGCCGCTTGACTGGCCTAGTTGACGTAGCATGGACTCGGTGCAGGGCTGGCTGCGCATCATGACTCATGATCGGTCTCGTTGAAATCTGAAATGGTTGTCCTAAGCACTCTTTTTGCTATATTTACAAAACATCGCCTGTCCGCTCTATAGCTCACGACTGCCATTGTTGTCAGAGCCGTGTCGTCGCCTGCTCCCGCACACTCGGCTAGATCTTCATGCAAGGGGGTAGGAGGTCTCGGGGAGGGACTCGATGTGCTTGCGGTGGTGCTCGTTGGCCTGATGAATAAGTTAGTCCAGAGAGTCGACCTCGAAATCGAGTAGCAGTGCGAATCTGCAATGGGATGGTTCCCGGAACATACGTAGGGCAGCCCGCAGTAGTTGCAGGAAGCGATCTCCGGCTTGTCGGTGTTGATGAAGATTCTGGGGTGGCCAGCAGGGCCGCCGCCGCCGTCGCAGGCAACGATGCGCTTGTGAGTCCACTGGACGGGCTGCTCGTGGATGAGCTCCATCGCAGACCACGGTTGTGGCTATCATGCACCAATAGTCAGTTCCCCTCGTCCTTCCGTCGCCAATGTCGGGTTCATCGTCTCACCTGGAGGGAGAAGTCGGTCTGCTCGAATCGGGGGCCGGTCATGGCCTGGGCTCTGGGCTTCTGGCTGCGCGACCAGACGAGGGATCGGTTGGGGGCCTGGCCGACCTCCTCGGGGACGGTGTTGTCGGCCACCTGGGGGGTGACGGTCTCGGTTTTCTCGACGACGGCGGGTCGCTCGGTCTGGCGGGTGATCGCCGACGCGGTAAAGGGTCGCGAGGCGACGCGGAGCTGCCGCGACAGGGTACTTGTCGCTCGTCTGGTTGCCGACAACATCATGGCTGTCTCAATTGGGTCCGGGTCGTTATCGAGAGGTGCGATTCCGGCTCGGCCAGGTACGTCGGTTCTATGGATAGCTTGGAGTTCCTGAAGCAATTGATTACACCTGCTGTCATTCGTTGGGAAGAACTGATCCCCCGTCTGCCGAAATGTGGGTCCCGCCTAGCCCAAGCAGGCCCCATTCTACGGCATGGAAGCTACCTACCTACATCACACCAGCTTCGAGATCAGAATAATCTCTCCTCTAACCTCTATGATACCGGGATATCTTCTAACTGCAAAACCTGGCGACATACTGGCAGACTGTCAGAAAATTGGTCTGCACTGTGCCGCCTGTGATCTCTGACCAACAAACCGCTAGCCACCATCTACCACCCAGTGCCACAGAGGACGGTTGAACAGCTGCACTCATGCATTCCAGGGCAAATGGGACACTCCTGAGCCAAAGCTTCACGCAAATGTCCAGCCGAAACTGTAGCGACAGACAGAGGCCACCTTAGGACGCGACAAATTGCCGAACGCTACCAAGCGAAACTGTACTTCTTTATCGTTCTCGGACATAGACGACATGTTCAGGGATTGAAACTAGACCTTCACGATAACACGATCTGACCCGGAGCAAAACGACCAGGCTTTCAGAATCCGAAGATGAGTGCGCTGGCGAGACGTGGGCTCACCGGACAACAACTGCCGAAAGCTGCTTGGCCGCCGACACGCTGACGATGGATCTACGGAGATCTTGCAGCACTGTTGGTTGCCTTCTCACGATCGATTCATTGGCGAGTACTCGTTGGTCGGGGACTGACTGCATGTGACGGCCATGGTGAGGCGAATCAGTCGCAATTCGAACGCTTCCACGCAATCGCCAAAGCAGCGTTCACAGCAGGTGCTAGATACTCGCATTATCAACTGCCGTCGACCATATTAAACTCCAGCACAACTGCCTGGTGCTACCTCCCGCTCGCCAATCCTCCGAGTCGGACCACGAACCAATTATCTTCGGGCTCTTGCAGCGAACGCCGTCACGAAGTTCCAGATGGCAGACTTCCGGGCGCCCGCTCCGAGCCGCGGCGCCGGAAGTTTATGCCCGGGAACCCTTGCCAGCCCAGCCCTCCGTGGCACCGAGGTTCGGGCAGGCCGTCAGTATGACCGCACCGTGCAGCGATGACAGCGGGAGAGCGACGGCTATCGACCGTGTCTAGACCCCATTTGGTGCTCATCAAGCATGCAACAGCGTTGGAAAGGGGAAATAGGAAGCGGTCGAGAGCTGTTCTATGGTTCCTTTGTGCACGTATTTCTATTTCTTCTCCTGCACGTCGGAGAGGTTTGTCCAGCACATCCGCTTCATCGCTATTCCGTCTGGCACTGCTGCGGCCTTGATGCTACCCCGGTCGAGCCACCACCGAGACGTCGCACTCGGCTGCCGTGTCATGTCTTCGCTCCTAGGCAGTGCGCTTTTTCGTGATTTCTTGCCGTCATCCACTTTCGCATGTTGTCTCCCTATGCAATGCGCGCAATGCTGATGACTGCATGACATTGCCTCCATCGGAGAGCAGGGGGTTGATTTATTCAGCGGACACTTGCGCCTTGGAGGCCTGCGAGTAATCAGCGAGTCACCCGGAGTCATGGCAGATAAGTCAGGACGGAGGCCACTGCGCGCCTTGGAAGCATGTCGCTTTCAGCAGTCTCGTGACTCAAGTGATTTGTTGGCCTCGTGGGTTCGGGTGGGACATGGGGGGCGGTCACGGGTTTCCGGGACCGGTGAGAGGTTGTAGCCAGTCATGCGCCGAGGGCAACGGCCGCGTGACACCCCAGAAGCCGGGCTCGGTCAAGGAACTACGACAGGCGGCGGCGGGGATTTTGCTGGAGATGGGGAGGGGGAGGGGAAGGCACCGCCGACGGGGAGGGGCAAAAAGTGGTGGAGGGGAAAGGAGGGACTTTGGGGGACAACAACCTCGACTGGATGGGGGTTGGTTTTTCCCAGACCGACATCCCATCCCATCCCACTTCAACTACCTGCTTGCTCCCCTCCCCTCCTCACCTTATCTCGGCGGACCGTCTAGAAAAGCATGCCGGAAAGTCAAATATCATGCATCCCAGCCGATCCATACCTGCCACGACAATATCCTTCCCTTGGGACCCCTTGATATGCCAGAGAACCGCAGCTGGATGGCGAAAACCTTGTTTACCCGACGATGAGGGACGTCCCCAACAGGAAGCTAACAAAGTTGATGATGATGGTGGTGGTTGTGGTGGCTGCAGCCGACGCTTTGGCTTACAGCGTAGAGACAACGACCGTCAGTGCTTGTTTTGAAAAAGCGCTCTCTCAACATCCGGGTGGAAGGGGGTTGCGCGGCTTCGTCCAATGATGCCGAACTCTTTCTTCATCCGAAACAAACCCCGCGTTATCAGCAAAGCCAAGCTCAGAGTCCCTATCTATCTCAAAGGTTGGCTTGCAGAAGAGGACCATCAGCATGTGCCTGTTGTTCTGGGTAGGTGTCATGACATTATAGATTGTTGTGCGTGTGTGCGCGCGTGTGTGCGCGCGTGTGTCTGCGTTTGGAGTTATAGCGAGATGGCCCGGCTATCATGTAGAGCAAAAGTCAAGACAGCAAAGTGTGGTGGCTTCTCGTCTCAACATGGCGACATATGATGGGCAGATTTAATAGACTTGTGTGTCCACGAGCAAGGCTGCCGGGTGCCGAGATCGTTTGACAGCTCGGAGGTTGCAGCAATCGTACTGTTGCAAGAGCGCCCCTGCTAACCTGGGATTGGGTCTTGCGAGCGTACTATTACTATTTGGTAGAGTGCAATGCTCTACGAGGCATTACCCATCTGGAGTACTTGCTGGTAGGCAGACGACTTGCAAATCAGACGGACAGTTACCAGCAGCAGAACACCAAGGCCCGTCCAGTGGGCCGATGGAAAAAACGACGCACGGCAGGAAGACATGCAGAAAGAAGACTCGAAGGTGCATCCTCCCTGATGGCTATCCACGGGGGTCGAGAGTGAATCGAGAACAGAAAGATTGACCGATTGGAGGCACCAGGGACTCGCTCCATCCCCATCCATGCCACCACCCTTGGTGCCTTGATGATGTGATCTACGGTTCCAGCAGCTCCTGATCCTGCGCAGATCCCTGAATTGGACCGAGAATAAGGAAGAAAAGGGAGAGAGAAAACGGGACATGGGCTGAAAATCATGTCCACGTGCCGGCCTCGTGAGGCATTCCGACCCCGTCGTTCGGTGAGAAAGACACCGTCGGTACCCGAGCAACGTGATGCTCGAACGAGCCCTAGACATCGGAGGTCGGGGTGCTGCGCAGCGCAGGGAGGGGCGGGGCCCGGAAGGACCAGCAGCCAGGGGCGTGGGAAAGAGGGAGCAAGGAGGAGCCCGCGCCATGAGCCTGACGAGGCGAGGCGAGGCGAGGCGATGTGCGTGCGTGCCTGCCTACAGGAACGCGATGTACCGTCGCCTGGCAATCGTGCCTTGGAAATGGATGGCGACGGGCAGTGAGTGACGCCTTCCTCTGCCCACCGGATTTCCTCTTTCATGGGAGGGATGGAGATGCCCTGAAGTTGGGGAATGGGATGTGCCTTGCCCTGCTTGAAAGATAGGTACCTTTTCACTGTGTCGTGTATGACCAAGGCACCCAAGCAACTAAGATGCCCTATGAGTTGCAATCCCTGCTTGCTTGGCATCTGGTCTGGCGTCGGTACGTACTGCGCCCCCCAGATCCGTTCGCTTGACCAGGTCCAAGCCATGGCGCAGAACTCGACGAGATACGGAAAGGCCCTGAACAACCCACCCACCCACCACCATCACCTGGGTTCCCATCCGGTCCGGTACATCACACTACTACGTAGGTACCTGAATTCTTATGTACACCACCTATGTAGGCAGGCAGGCTAGGCACCTTGCCTTCCCTTCCTCTGTGTGTACCCCACCAACCGACCCAAAGTCCAGAGAGTGGGGATCGGGGACACCATCTTTAGGGTGTTCTAGGCCTCCCCAATGCCCGCCAACCACGACGCTGGCCGGTACCTCACGCCGCACCGCCCGAAAAAATAAACCCACATCGCACATCGGTCCCTCTCCCGACCACAAACTCAGCGCACATTTGTTGCTGCTTGTCCATCCTGTCTTGTCTGACCTGCACCGAGGACCAACAACGTTATTTGCCTTTGCCTTTGCCTGATTGGCTTGACGACCTCCTCCGAGATTCTGTCGCACTCACCGGAGACAGGCCTGATTCGAGACCACCACCTCCCCGGCTCTCCGCGTCCTCTCGTCTCATTCCTCCACTCGACTGAGCCTCCGCGGGGAACCAGGAACATTATCACGCGGAGAGACAGACCGAGAGAAGCAGGCAAGCAAGCAGGCAGAAAGGCACAGCCAAACTCCATCCGAATCGCATTTCCCCTTGACGCGCCGCCTGCGCCCAGCTGCAACCCAGACTCTTCTCCCGCTTCCGCTGCCGCTGCCGCCGCCGTCGCTCCAAGGGCCTAGTCAGCTGTTGCAGGTGTACCTCCCGTCTCCTCCCGCCCTGCCAGCCAGTGTGTGAGGTGTGGGAGAGATTGTGTGTGGTGGTCTGGCCGCAACCGTAAATCGCCCATCCCCGATCAAACATTGGACGCCGCCGACTATCTCGCCGCGACGGGCTGTCTTTTTTTTCTCAGACGCCTTGCGTCATGCCCACGCCTAGGAATCCATTGGCCCACCTCCTCGCCCCGATTCCTAGCTCTCGCCCGCTCGTCTCCCCTGGTCGCCGCTGCCGCTGCCGCTGTCAGTCCTGCTGCTGAGACCGACCGACATGGTGGTGGACATGGACGATGCGACGAGGCTCATCGGAGACCTGCATCAGAAGCTAGCCGACCTCGACCACAAGGTTGCAGCCTACCGCCAAGACATGGCAGCCGAGTTCCATAGGTACTCCCACCACCTCCTCCAGAAGATCCCCCACGACGTGCGGGCCGAGGTCGACCGTGTCGTCGCCGCTTCCTTCGACAATTATCCCGCCCTCAGTTCCGCTCTCAGTCCACCACGAGGCCATCCTGACTCACCGCCACCGCCGCCCGCCGACGACACCGAAAGGATCCCCGAACCACCCTGCGACCGACAAGCCCACCCACCGACGCCGCAATCCTCTGCCTCTACGCCTCCCTCGTCCGCTGTCTCCCATGCCGGAACTGCTGCCCTAACCTCTCCCGACACCGCAAACGACCGGGAAAGGGATAGGGAACTCTACGGACTCTTTACTCCAAGCTACCTTCCCCTGCTTGACAGCGCGCAACCTCCGTCTGCGGCGAACCTCTCACCAGTCCTCTCGCCGTTGTCCAAGTCTGCCGTTGCTAACGACGACATGGGTCGCACCAAGTCCGATCAGCCCCCCGTTCAGCTGTCCGTCGCCGCAACACGGACGCCCGATCGGCCGAACCACGAGCGTCGGGCGACGGATGACACGACCTCGTCGGGCACCTCAGAGCAGAGCGATTCCAAGGTGCGCCGGAGTGCCTTGCGAAGGCACTCGAGCGGATCCAAGCCCCCCGCCAGCCCCCGCCGAGTGCGCTTTGAGTTTGAGGGAGGGGAAGTCCTTCCCACAGCCTCGCCCCAGGCATCGGAGCCTTCCTTGGTACAGTCACACACCCTTGCCAGCTCGAGGTCACCCCCGCCGCCCGAAGATGACTCCTTGACCGTTGAGTCTTTGTTGGGGCCTGATGAGGACCTCGGCCCCCCGCCCAAGAAGGTGTCTTCGTCCCAGGCTCTTCGCGCTCTGTCTCGAGCTCCCTTGGACGCCAACACAGTCTGGACCGTTGTGAACCCTGACGCTCAAGGGTCCGACGCGGAGAGGGAAGGAAGCATGGCAACCTCGGATTCCGAGAGCTCTTTACACGTAAACAACGTTCCTAGCTCAACCACGAAACCTCCACAGTCCCCCAAGCCCGCCGTTACGGATCGTGGGCGGACCCGAGAGTTGGCTGGTTCCGCCTCTCCAGAGGCAGCTGGCGCAGCGAGGAACGACGACAGCGACGACAGTTCCTCTGACGACGGATTCCTCGCCATGGCAAAGCCAAAGTCTTTCGCCAACAAGAAGGCCATTCTGTCGCCGCTCTCTCGGTCGCCAACAAGAGCAGCTCCTGTACCCCAAAGTCCCCGATCAGAGATGGCAGGCTCGCGATTCACGAGTAAGGCAATGTCAAAACAAGCCGACGTCGAGGAAGATGACGATGACGACCTCTTCCACTTTGAGGGTCTCAGTGCCCCTCCCAAACCTCGCGCTCGGCCTGCATCGATACAGGAAGAAGACGAGGATGAGGAGGAAGTGGAAGGAACAGAGCCAGCGGCTCAGACACTGTACTCCACCTCGCCTGCAGTGTCCATACCTAAGCCACCGGAGCCACAGATCCCAGCACATCTCATCTCTGGCTCTGTAGGCTCATTCAGGGGCCGTCCAGTCATCATGCCTGTCGTCAAGAATCCCGAGGTCTACCAGCAGGCAGCCTCTCTTGGCGATATCAACTCGTTCATCGGCGGGCTGGACGGGCGAACCGGGGTCGACGACGGCGACTTGAATAGTTACCGCGCCAGTGTTGGACAAGCGCTGTTCTCGGGAACTCCTCGAAGTTTGACAGAACGAATGATGATGGAGGAGGCACACAGCCAGAGGCGGGCGGCGCGGCCGCACTAGCACGGCGCATCGCGGCGCCTTTCATCAAACCAAGTTTTACGTGTGTATGATACTGGTATGGGCCAACTGTAGAGTTCCGGAAGTCTGTACATAGACCATGCTTCGGCGTTTAGAGGCATTCTGGCTGGGCAAATGGGGTGGTGCGGCATGCTGGGTCTTTGGGTGGGTGGGTTCAGGAACCGGTGGTTGAAAGCATTGTTCGTACGTGGCATACCAAACATCATCGTATTTTATAAAATATCCAATTCGAGGCGACGTACGTCTTGACGGCATACATGCGAATGGCTTTCCTTTTGTCCCTTGGCTGAGAGAGAAGAACTGTTGTCGTTAAATGTCCCGAACTTCCGGCGTTGCGTTACCTTGGGTTCGGGGTCTGTCAGATCGGCCTGGTGGGGCCACCACAAACCCCGGAGCTCCCGCAGGCCACGGTGAAGGTGGAAAAAACCTGTGCCGAGCCTCCGGCCCTCCCGCGCCACTGGACGGGCTTCGGCGTCCAATCCCACTGCAGATGATTCTCCGTGCAGCTCCAACAACTTCCACCCCAGAATCGTCCGATCGCATAGCGTCATTGGCTGCAATTCCGCTTCGCAACATTACGAAGTCAGCGCGCAAAGTTTTTACAATGGGTGGTCTCAATCTCGAGGTTTTCAAGGTAAGCTACATTTTGCATTGCCAAGTGCGCCTTCTTCCAGGTCGCAAGAGCAGCGGCGGGAGCGATCGACACTGACACCACACCACCAGTTTGGCATGTATGTCATGTTCCCGATTGGCATCATGTACTACTTCGGAACGAACCTCGACAACCGCTTCGCGGTCCCTGACTTCTGGCCCAAGGCCGAACACTCCCACAAGATTCCCTTTGACCGCGAGGACATCAAGGACGAGTACGTCCGCCTCGCGAGGAGGCAGCGATACCTGGACGAGATGCGGAGGGAGCGTGAGAGGGCGCAGGCGGCGCAGAACCCGTCCCCGACGAACGACGAGTCTTCATCCTGAGCGACCGAGTCTACGCCAAAGTTGAAGGGCGACGGGGAATAATGCCGTGCGAGGAGGACGGTCGATAATCGTACGAGTCTCCGAGCGAGCAAACACGACGACGCAGGATGCGGTTAAGCAAGGAGGATCGCAGGGTGGATTGCGCTGTATCATATAACATTTGGCGTTCGGATGTCAAAAAAACCGGATTTGGGAAATTGTCATGCGGTGGACGCGGCGTTTTGGCGGAGGACCTTGCAGTTTCTTTGCCTTTTCAGGCCTCGGGATCTCCCAACATCGCCCCTCAGAGCATCTATGACGTTGTATTCTACGTGTATTTTTTACATGTTGTACAAGATAGCAGATTTAAACACCGGCAGGCGCCGCAGATTCGCGGCTGTCTACGAGTCCAGGTTGTCCTCGATCTTGGCCCACTGCTCGTCCGAGATCTCGCCCTGGATGGGGTTGCCGTAAACGGCCTGCACCTCGGGGAACTCCTGCAGCGCGCTCAGCAGCTCGCCCAGCACGCCAGCCTCCAATGCGCCGTCGATCTTGACCTTGGTGTCCTCGTTAGCGGACCAGATAATCTCAGAGCCGAGCAGCTTCAGCCCGAACTTGGGCCCCACGCCGTTGGCGACGGAGGTGGTCATGTTGGGTTGCGTCCAGACGATGAGGTTGCCCTCCTCGTCGACCTCGAGGTCCTCCGCACCCGCCTCGATAGCGTCGTCCATGATCTCGTCCAGGCCCGCGCCCTCCTTCGCCTCGAACACGACGCGGCCGAGGCGGGTGAAGAAGAAGGTCGCCGTGTTGGGCGTGCCCTTGTGCCTCTTGATGGCCATCTTCAGGTCCTGCAGGGTGCGGGCCTTGCTCTCCGTCTCGGCTTCGATGATGAGCGCGACTCCCGGGGGGATGATGGCTTCGAGCGTCACGGGCTCCAGGCTCGCGCCGGTTGCGGAGCGGCCCTGGCCGCGGGCGATGGCGGCGTCGATGACGTTCCTCGGGACGCCGTCTGAGGTGGTTCGAGGTCAGCAGCACGGCGCGTGGCGGGATATGGTTGGCTGGTCACCGTTCAAGTACCTTTCTTCGCGGCTGCGACGGCAGAGACCAATTGGGGGTTATCGGTGGTTCCGTATACTGCGTATTCCATGTCAGCGTTTGTCACGAGCACGTCGAATGAAGGGAGGGTCGCGGCGTACGTCTTGAGTAGAGGGCAATCGTCCTGGAGTGCTGGCTGCGCATGCTGTTCTTTTGCGCATCGGCGGCGCCCTTCTTGTGCTTGATCTTGGACCACTTGTTGTGTCCACTTTGCGCCGCCGGCGTCGTCGACAGCGGGCGGAAGCATTGCCGGCAGAAGGTGGGCTGAGGTCTCGGCACGGGGCCGCCAACGGCGAGGCGGGATGCGATGCTCCTCACGGAGCGGGAGAACGAGCTCATTGTAGTAATGTAGATGGGGTAGCGGTCGCTCGGAAGGTCGGGGTCGGAGGGGGGCTCGTGTCGGCCGGGGTTTCGGGGTTGAGAGATGCGGTCATGTCATGATTCTGCCGAGGAACGCTTCTGCAGCACGGAAGCTCTGCCGGAGCTCCAAAACTTTGGTGGACCCCGTCGTGTGGCTTGCCAACTGGCCAGGCCCGGAGGCCACAAAGATGGACCCCCGGCGCCCTGAATCGCCGCCTTCGATGCCACTGAAACCGGTGGCTAAGCCACAACACGCGGGCACTACCTTATGTCATGACAGTCCCCAAAACTTGGGCTGACACCCCCCGCGCCGGGCCTAGGGCGCCCCTAAATGCTTGGACCATCCGTACCTGACCGCATGCCTGTCGTCCGTCATTCAACCTGTCCCCAATCTCCCATCCAACACAGCTAAGGTACATTGACGACAGCAAGAACGGGGACATCTTACCGAAACTACAGGAAACCCCCGAGTGTCGCTCGACGACACGCCCTCCCGTCGTTCTCATGTCGTTGACAGGAGCCCCCAATGGCTCCAACGGGGACAGCGCGCAGGCAGTTGCCTCGCCGAGGCCGTCATCAGCTGCCGCACCACCACCACAGCCTCCGCCAGCGACAGCTTCCTCCGCCGCCGACTTGTCTGCGACCTCGACCCCTGAGCTCGACGTTCCCAAGCTTCAATCGCTTCCAGCCGAGCAGCAGGAGCTATTCTTGCTCACATTCGTCGCTACCTTGTCCAAGCACGTCCTGAGCCTGTCCCCCGACGACTGCACCGCTCAGCAGTTCTACCTGAAGAGGGAGATCTTCCAGATCATCAACCTACCCTCCCCCCAGCCGAGCCGCGTCGTTAGGAACAACCTCGGCAAATGCCTCGCCCACATCTTCGGCCACGGCGACCGCAAGCTCCTCTTCGAGACGATCAACGACCTCGTCGGCATCGTATCCGGCGCCAAAAGCAAGACCGATGCAGGCCCCCGAGTAAAACATGCAGCGGTCGTCTGCCTCGGCGACGTCTACGGGGCTGCTGGCGACAGCGCCATCGGACTGCACCCGCTGGCCTGCTCTACGCTCGTCAAGCTGCTCAAGTCGTCGTCCAACAACGCGGGCCTACGCGCCGCCGTCTTTTCCTCGCTGGCCAAGATCGTCAAGATGGTGGAGGGGAGCATGGATGAAAATGTCGCCAGGGATATCTTCAAGCAGTCGCGCAACTACGCCACGAGCGATAAGGGCTCGCTGGTTCTTGCGTCCGCGTGTCGCTGTCTGAGAACGCTGGTGCGGCATACGGCATACTTCGAAAACTCGAGCGACTTCGAGAAGCTGCAGGCTGCGATATTCAAGGTGTTCGACTCATCATCTTCACAGGTCCGGCACGCGGCCGCCGAAACGCTGGCCGAAGCGATGGTGAGAGGATACTCCGAGACCGGCGTCGCGGACGGCGCTTCGCTGCCCAAGGCGAAGAAGAACGCCAAGAAGCCCCCCAAGCGCACCGGCACGCAGGCCAGTATGGTCGCGGATGAGGATGAGCTGCCTACCTCTCGTCCGGGGAGCCCCGCGCCCGGAGGCAAGAGGGCGCAAGACCTTGCGCTCTCGCTGAGTGAGATCTTGAAGATCCTCTCGACGCAATACACCAAGATGCCAACTTCGAACAAGGCCAGGGCCGCCATTGGCGTGTGCTACGGCAAGCTTCTGAGGAAGCTTGGAGAGAAGACGGTGGAGACCAACTATCTAAAGATTCTCGAGAGCCTCACCATCGACCTGATTGGGCAGCCGAACATTGTCAATAACCGCTACCGCCTCTTAATATCGAGACGTATTGTCGATACCATTCTTCAGGACATCATCGGGAAGAAAATCCTGGGAGAGTCTGGGCAGACGGCGGCTGCCAAGCTCATCATTAACGAGATCCTTAAGAACTACCCACAAGCCTTGGTGGAGCGCTCGGAACCGACGAAGCACACTCTGATCGCAGCCCTCGGCGCGATAGCTTCGCTCATCGAATGCCTTGGCTCCGCGGCCAACAACTTCGCAGAACCTTGCAGAGACGGTCTCCTTCAGGTCCTGCAACACCCCAGCTACTCGGTCCAGGTGCACGCCTCGGCCTGTATGAAGACTTTCGTCCTGGCCTGCCCCCAGCAGCTGCTGCCTTGCTTGTCGGTGTGCATGAACAGCCTCAGCCGAGAGCTATCTCTGCTGACCAGCGGCCGCAACTCCCCTCGGCGTTGCGTTGGATTCGCCCATGGCTTGGCGGCCACCCTCAGCGCGAGCCCTGCGAGGCCCCTGCATGGATCTGTCGATATCAACAGTCGTGTCTTAACGATGGCTACAAACCTCCTCAAGTCTAGTGGCCAGTCGGAGTTGAGAGTCTCAAGCACGCAGATTCAAGTCGCTTGGATCCTGATAGGTGGTCTGATGTCCCTCGGACCGAATTTCGTCAAGATCCATCTCTCTCAGCTGCTTCTTCTCTGGAAGAATGCTCTGCCCAAACCGCTGTCCAAAGACAACACTGCCCATCGGAGTCTCCTCGAGGCTTCGTTCTTGACTCACGTGCGGGAGTGCGCCCTGGGATCGATATTGTCTTTTCTGCAATTCAACACAAGATTGCTGACAGTCGATGTTTCGAAACGTATAGCGACCATGTTGCAAAACACGTCCGCTTTCTTGCGCACCCTCCCATCGAAAAAGATCACCGACGATGTATCGCAACGGTTGACGCCCGCGCTTCAGCTTCACGATCTCGACATGATGGTCCAACGCCGTGTACTCCAGTGCTATATCAAGCTGGTGAACCTCAGCCCGGCTGGCGGCAGCGAGGCCCTTCTCCAATCCAACCTGCTCACTATTGCCATCTCGTTGTTTGCAGACCCTGAGAACTACTCTGCCAACTCTCTCAGCGCCTCCATAGCCAATGCTGCAGCCACATTCGAGACCGTCTGGGACGTTGGCGACAATTCCGGCTTTGGTATAACCGGGTTAATCTCGGGCTTCAAGATCAAGGGTTTGCCCGGCCAACAAGACAACTCGATCGAAGGCACGCCGCTGGAAGAAAATTCCCCGGAGGAGTCCATGGACCGTCTTCTGCTGTCGCCAGTGTGTGGCACACTAGAACACGACGCGTCTCTTCTCTATCTCGGCGACGCAGCTTCGGAAAGGACCATCCCCGATCCCCCGGCGACGGAAGTCGTCAACATGGCCATTCAGCTGTTCGCCTTTGTCTTCCCTCTTACGCCGCCCAAGGTCCAAGAGAGTGTGCTGGAGCAAGTCAAAACTTTCATGTCGGCTGGTACCCTGCTCCGAGACCCCGGCAGGAAGGCGGCCATCAACGTCAATGTCTCGGTTGCAGTCTTGGCGACTCTCCGCGTTGCTGTGAAAGAGACCCAGTCTTCCCCGGGAAATGTCACCAACCTGGCCGTGGAGAGACTTCTTCAGGACATGCTGCGCGACTTCGTGATTGATGGCGACCAGTATGTCCGCAGCGTCGGATATGCAGCAGTCGCGAGGCTGTGCAACGCGTGTGGTAACGCGTTCACAAACCACGAGATCAAATACCTGGTCGATACCATCGTCAGCAACCGTGAGCCCAGCGCCCGTGCTGGATGCGCCATGGCTCTCGGGTCCATCCAAACCAAGGTTGGCGGCATGGCTGCAGGCTACCACCTTAAGACGATCCTGGGTATTCTCATGTCTCTGTGCAACGATCCTCACCCTACGGTTCACTTCTGGGCTTTGGAAGCTCTAGCCCTTGCTTCCGATGCAGCTGGGCTGAGCTTCGCCGGATACGTACCGAGTACGCTCGGCATGCTGGCCCAGCTGTACGTCTCAGATACACACAACCCTGAGATCTCATCCGCCATCACCATGAATCTCGAAATGGAACTGTCGACGACCGCTGCGATCACGCGTTGCGTCGACTCGCTCATCAACGTCCTCGGCCCCGATTTGCAAGACTCTACCAAGTCAAGAGACCTTATACTTAATCTAGTGAATCAGCTCAAGGAAGAAGATGACTTGCTCGTCCAGAGGGCGAGCTTGAGTTGTTTTGAGCACCTGTCGCTCTATGCCCCGGGTTACATGAATTTCGAAGAGTACGTCAAAACGCTCCAGAAGTACCTGAAATCAGAGTACCCCATCCTGCGGGACGTCGCCGTCGACGGCCTTTACAACATTATGAAGAGGAACCCGCGTGACGTGATCGTCGCTGCCGAAAAGGGATTTGAGGATCAGTTGTGGCTGGTCCTGGACACGGCTCCTACACACGACGGCATTCGCAACATCATCCGCAATTGGATGCGACAGACCTGCCTTACCGATACGGGCCCGTGGCTTTCGAGGTTCCAGAACGTCTTGAAGATGACCAGAGTCAAGGCCAAGGAGGATTCCGATGTGAGAAACCAGGGCTCCGGCGGCATGCCGGATCTGCAGGACGAGGAAGTCGCTGGCTTCGCCGCCGCCGCCGGAACCGCAAATGACAACCAGGACAACAAGGCTGGATCCGAGGTCGAGCCTCTCCGATGGCAAGTTACAACTTTTGCAATCGGCTGCATCAACGACATGTTTGTCCTGATTGCGAAGGACGTGATGACGAACGGCGAGTCTGCCGCACAGTTGGCGCTCCAGAACAAGATTGCCGACGTTGTTCGCATGGCCTTCTCTGCGTCCACGTCGAGCGTGTTGGAGCTGCGTGTCTGGGGTCTGAAGATCATCGGCGCTGTACTCAAGATGTTTGGCAGGACTCCCGACCCGGACTTTGAGGAGGCTATGCTTCTGGAGCAGTACCAGGCCCAGATCAGCTCGGCGCTGACGCCTGCGTTCGCTGCGGACTCGTCTCCCGAGCTGGCCTCAGAGGCGGTCAACGTGTGCGCCGGCTTCATCTCCACTGGCATCGTTACGGACGTCGACAGAATGGGTCGCATTCTCAAGACGCTGGTGTCTGCTCTCGAGAACTTCTCCAAGGACCACGAGAATGCAGGCATTGGCGAACTCAAGGGCCTCAGTTCCAACGCGCAAGTCATGGTCAAAATGTCCGTGTTCTCTGCGTGGGCGGAGCTTCAAGTCGCCAGCTCGGAACAGAAGTACCTACTGGACGTGCTGAAGCCGCACATCGGAACGCTTACGCCACTGTGGCTCGAGTCTCTAAGAGAGTTTGCCCGTCTGCGCTTCGAGCCTGACATCTCCATGACGTTGGGACCCCCTTCGTTGTCTGGAAGTCTCGATACTATCTACGCGGCTCTGAACCGGGAGACGCTGCTCAAGTTCTACCAAGAATCCTGGCTCAAGCTGGTCGACGCCATCGCCAGCCTCATTGAACAGGACAGCGAGTTCGTCTTCGACGCACTTGACGGAAAGGAATCTGAGGGACTCAACACCAATGGACACACCAAGGGACCCGACATCAACTACCGCGATGAACCGGTCGCCTTCTTCTTTGTGCTCTTCGGCATTGCCTTCGAGGCCCTGGCTACGCGCCCCGGACAGACCGATTCTCTCGCGACCCAGGAGCAGAACCTTGCCATCCTGCAGGCCCTCAAGAAGATTCTCCACCCCAGTGTGTCGGGTCACGCAATCTACCGCGAGGCAATTTTCTCAGAGACGATGGATCTTCTCGACAGACTAGTACTCACGGAAGGCCTCGATGTGCAGGGTGTTATTGTGGAAATTGCCAGGGCACTCTGCGTTTCCCACCCTTCGGCGCGCAAGAAGGACTCGGGTGATGATGGCGACCTGTCCGACGACATTGATCAGCTGTTCGAGCTTACACGCATCATCGTCCTCGTCCTCTCCGGTCTGCTCCCCAACTTGACAGAAGCAAACCAGCCCGTCCGCCACCAGATGACAGAAGAAGCGGTGCTACTGATCCGGTCGTCTTTGAATGCGCTTGTGGACGCCGCCGAAGTCTTCCCCTCCATCATCAAGACGGATCTCCACGCCTGCATCATCCACATCCTTGCCACCATTCTCGCGACGCCGGGATGCCAGGAGGTGATCGTGCCGCAGTCTCTGCCAACGCTGAAGCGCTTCGTCGCCAGCATGACGAAATCCAACCGGAGGAGCGGCAGCAACCCGACGCCCACCGACGTTCAGCTGCAAGGCTGCCTGCGTCGTTTCCTCTCCATCTACCTCAACGCCCAGAAGCGCGAAGCCCCAACGTCGCTCACCTGCGTCAAGAACTGTTTGCTCGCGAGCACGATTCTCTTTACGGGCGGCACGAATCAGCTAGCGGCGAACGATCCGCTCGTGGCAAGATACCTCGATGAGGTCGTTGATTGCCTCACGGACCGCATGGTACGTTCGTTGTCTCTCGCCGTTGCTTATTCGACGCCGAACGAAATGATAAGTCACTAACATGCCCTGCAGACCGCTAAAATAGCAGCAAACTGCATCAGATCCCTGCTCCTGCAGGCGAACCCGACCGCGGCAGACCAGACCATCGCCCGGTACCTCTTGCCGCGCCTCGTCGCCTTCGTGACCAACACGGACCCGGAGGACCCAGAGAACGCGCGCTCGCTGATCGCGCACTCGCTCAGCCAGTACGTGGGCGTCGTGCCCCGGGACCGCATCCCCGTGGCCATGGCGCTCGTACTGCCCACCTGCCTCGCGCGCGCGTCTTCCGAGGGAGAGGACGTGTACAAGGACACGAGCGCAAGGCTGCTGGAGCTGGCGGCCGTGGACCAGAACGCGTTCCGGACCGTCGTGGCTAGCATGAGCGATGGGCAGAAGGCCTTCCTGGAAGAGGTGATCCGGTGGGGACGCCAGCAAGGCACGTCGGAGCAGACCTCGACCGGCGCATCCGGGCAGCCGAGTATTGCGTTGAAGATGGATTTCGGCGGCTAATCATAACGAGAACCCATGAGATGACGGACAGGCAGGGGGGATACGAACGAGAAGAGGGGGAAGAAAGAAGAGCGTCATTGAAGAAGAGGAGGGAGGCAAGGCCTTTGCGGCATTGGGTAGCATTAGACGACTTCCCCTTCCACAGCGGGATAGGGACATGACACGAAGCGAATACAGAAGCAAGAATGTTTGCATTCTCTTTGTTCTCGGACTTTGACGCTGTTTACGTGATGAGAAATGACCGAGTAGTTTTCTCGGCCTGGGCTCAGATTCTTGGTTCCTGCTTCTGGGCTCAGGGGGGGGGTCTACATAGTACTGCCCAGGTGCGAGGAAAGAGGACGGAAAGCAGCTCGTCTTGACCTCTGACCGGTTTGAAGGTCGATTGACACCTTGCTTTCCTGGACCGCATGCGGGCATCCGTCCGGTTCCCATGACGGCAAGATGCATCCTGAGTATCCGTACCCAACATCTCATCCCATCCCTCACGTCAAAGCCACGACTTACTGAGTTGGGCCAACACAGCCAGCAAAACATAGTGCCGCATGCCCTTCGGATTCTGAGAGAACAAGGTTTGTCGAATTTTTCTTCGTTCACCTGAAGACTTGGGGGCGCAGTATGAACGATTGGAGACAGGATCAGGGGGGGTGGGTAAGATGGTGGGGACCGGTCAAAGGGGGCGGGAAGCGGGAGAGCGGGAGGGGAAGACAAGCGGCCGTATCTGTGCATGAACTCCGTCCGAGCTTCGACGTTGGTCTGGAAAAGCAAGGGGGAGATACCCGTAGGCGGAAAGAAAGAATAAGGGAGCCGCTAAGCATGGCTCCAGAGCCTGATTGTCTGCCTCCTCCGTCCCGGGGAGACGGCTTTCGGCCCCGGGGATAGACTTGCATCAGCCCGCAGATGGAAAAAAGGTCCGCTTGGCGCAGCCTGGATACTCGCTCGTGACCTTGTCTTGATATGGGAAGTCTTACTGAGCGAGGAGCACTCGCATCTTTTTACTGCCTTCTGATCACGTTCTGCTGCGGTGACGGCAGGGCAGGGTGATTCCGATTGGCGAATCTCGATATCCGGAGAATATGTTCACCGGTCTCCTTCGCCATTGAGGCCCAGCAGTAGCATTCTGCGGGCATTGCCGCTCGGGGAGGGGGAACGAGGCTACAGCAGTCTTGCATTACACACTCTGCGTCATGGAAAGGAGGTCTCCGTCGATGAGTTGAGATTCTTGGCTTGTCAAAAGCTGAGGCGGCGCGGATACCCCAAAATGGACCTGTGTTTGCTTTCCATTCAGAAAATAATCTGTAAGCGACCGCCCCCAGCCTTGACACCCGACCACTTGGGCGACCGATCTCCAAAATCACGCGCAGCCTGGGGAACGCAGGAGCTCGGACTGGCCTGAACCCTTCTGTGTTTCCTTCATGAGGCTCTGCCAAGAGAACTGAAGGATCATAACCAGGCTGGTGTGGTGACGAGATCAAAACGACTTCTGGGGTCCGATGCGGTGAGTACACCGATAAAGTGACAGCCAACAAAAATTATGGATGTTTAATCTCAGATACAAAGTCAGGTACAAAGTGTGGCTGATCGAGGTCGTCCGTTTACGGAATTTCGTAACTTTCTTGATGCGCTGTCGGCACCCTTGCCGGCGCTTGCAACGGATGCTACATGAAGACACTTGTTTGTGTTGGTTCCAACTCATTTCCTCCTCTTCTCCTTGGACCCGGACCGACAGCCGCGGCTGGTTCCATCGGCAATGACTGGCGCCTGGGTTTCCTGGCTTCGCGATTGGTAAGAAGACGAGGACTCGCCCGACGCGGACGGTGCTGGTTCTTTCGGCCTGTCGGTCGACCTCTTCTTCCTGCTCGAGTCACCGCCTTTCCTGTGCCGCGAGCTCGAACCTTGAGACACGTGGCTCGGCCGTTCGTCCGCGGATCCCTCGTTTGTGAGCCGCGCCTCCAGCCGGCGCGAGTTCCACGTCTTGCCGTCCAGGGTCTCGGCCACGCTGCGAGCGACCCCCGGGGTCCGGAAAACCGCAAAGGCACAACCCTTCGTCTGGTTTCCCGAGCCCCGTGGGACGTCAATCCTTTGGAGCTCTTCCTTTGCCGGCGTCACTCTTTCCAGGGCTTGCTTGACAAGCGTCTTCACCTGCTCGTCCGAGACGCCGTGCCCTATTCTCCTGATTATGACTCTTCTGTTCTCGACCGCAACGTCCGTTTCGGCTGCATTGGCGTAGCTCTCATAAGTGGGAGCGCTTTCAGGATACCAAGTAGTTTCCGGCGGAAGGACCTGTGGCGCAACCTGATATCCTTGACCAGAAGCTGCAGCATCCAAACTCCACTGCGCATGATGAAATATTAGTGAAAAGTGTCGCAGGCCTCGATCTGAACACCTTCCAGCCCTTACCTGATCGTATGACAACTCAGAAGAGGAGCTGTACGAATATGCGCTGGATTGCAGGTGGTGGGTGGGCGCGAATGCCGGCGGCGGAGGTCGTGTTGCAAGCCTCGATACAGAAGATACCGGACTTGCATTCGAGTCGAGGACGTCTTTGATCAAGACTGGGCTCGTCAGATTACGGTCGTCGTACATGATTCGTCTGCCGTTGAACACCCCTTCCTTCATTCGATCTAAAGGTTGATAAGTCAGCTTTCAATCGATCCTCGGAGCATCATCATCTGGCCTACCGCATGCCGCATAGAAATTGTAGGGTCCGAGGACCCTGATCCAGCCCGAGGTGCTTATTGTGAATACTTGAACGTAGTCAACCTCGCAGTCGTTGCAGAGCCACTCCTTTAGCGGCCTCCACTTTGTGTCAAAGGGTAGCTGTTTCGGCGTCAGACTTGATAGATCAATCGAGTTGAGGCTGGTGGAACAAACGTTGCAAATCGGAATATAGTAGACTCCTGTCTCGGGACCCGGAGGGACCATCGCAGATTGCATAGTGACGTGGAATGGCGGGAGACGGCTCCCGGCACAGAGCCCGCTCAGCATATGAGACCAATAGCTCCGTCTGGATGATGACTCGTGTGACGACACGGATCGTGAACGGGCAAGGGTCCAATGTGCCACAAGATCCAGCGATTGACCACGATAATCTTGGCCGATTTCGAGGGCCCGGGGAAACAAAGAGAACAGACAGCGGATCAGATTTGCGAGAGGAGAACAATGGAATTCCTTTATATATTTGGCCAAGCCTCCCGGGCTGGCCTGCTTCGTACACAACCACCTGCTATGCCACGGTATCTGTAAAGCTGCCGATGGCCCAATAACGAGCCGTTCTCGATCGCTTCTTGTCCGAGTAACTGTGCCTGCCGCGGAGAGTCATGAAGACCCTGGCGAGAGCCAGCACCTCACAAGTCTTGCCCGATGCAGTAAACGATGCGCAAGGTAGCCGCGCCGATGCAGTCGGCTGGCAGGTCTCCTGTACAAGCGCCTAACCAACGGCGAGTAGATGCCCCTGTATAGGGCCAGGCTCGCTTATGCCGGACGCTCGTGTGTGGCTTCATCAGGAGCCGATGACATGAAGGAGACAACTGTATGTTTCCTGCTTGATTATATCAGTACTCACTCATCCCTCGCAGCAACAGTATTTTTAGGTGCCGTTCGGAGGACTTGGCGGGATGCAGGTTTGCTTCTTGCTGTCACTTCTCACTCGCATGGGTGTTGTGGCTGTTGGTGCAAGCAAGCAGGCTGGTGGACCACTATCGCCTGATCCAATCTCGCGCCGCGAACCTGGTCGTCGGGTGGTATCCGCGAAAGCAAAGATTCGAGGAATCGACGAGAGAATGTCTTCGGAAGCACTCTTTTGAAGCCAGCGATAGCGCATGCCGATGGGTTACATCGACGGTTGATCGAACGGGGGCCAGTTGCTCCACGCAAATCTAGTGTCCGGGCCTGGGAGAAGTCTAGAATCCTAGGTGCCACTGGTGATCGGCTCTTTTGAGCAGCCCGCAGGTTCGTCTGGTAGCTGAGATTCGTTGGCGTCAATTTGGTGGCCGCGGGTTTCTCGCCTGGTTCCGGTTTCGCTAGCGGCCAGGCATAGCTTGGAAAAAGCAAACTGAAGTTCGAGCGACCGCCTGACACTTCCCTGTGAGGGTGAGCTGAACTTCCAGAGAGCCATAGGAGACCAGTGTTCCTGGAGGAGTCCTCCAAAAGCTGACGCGCATCCGGCAAGTCTTCCAAAGCGCCACACTTTTCCAGAACCATCCTCATTGGAGATGCTGGACGTCGAGGAGCCAATTGACATTGTCGTTTGACAGGACGAAACGCGTGTATTGTGATTAAATCCTTGGTCGTGCGCCTGTCTTCTCCTGTCGCCAGAGCTGGAATGACCACCAGTTTCTGCAGATTCCGTTCTGGATCTCTTGCAGAACATGGCTGGCCGGGTTGCCTCCGGAAGACGTCGCCTCCCGCATGTCACCACGCATCCAACCACCTTTACAGGGGCGCCAGACGTCATCTGCAGGCAGCTGAGGAGCCAATGAAAACCGACGATCTCGAGCATTGCGAATCAAGCCATGCTTGTCTCGACCGGGCCATAGGCACAGAGTCCAACATGCTCGCAGCAACGGCGACAGCCTAGGTCGTGCTCAAAGGCCGGCATTCGCCGTCAGACTCGTTTGAAAGAGAAGGTATCATCGACTTCCGACATGTCCAGGGTGGAAAGATCCTCATCGAATTCGTCCAGAAGGGCTGCGTCGAGCTGGGTCTCGTCCTTTCCGGTGGTCATGGTCAAATCGTTGCGCTGAGCGTCCTGCCAAGGAGCTCCAGAGTCCTCAGATTCGGCCAGGGATGCCATAAGACAGTGCTTTGTGTCTCCCAGGAGAAGAACAGCCGACTCCCCTGACCAGTCGATCCAGGACGCCTTGGGTTTGCCAAATATTTTCGCGTCAGGTAGCTGTCCTGCGAAGTCCACCACCTTCGGCCCATCAGATAATGGGTCCCAGACAAACACCAAACCGTCATGTTTTTCTCCTTCGCAGGCGACCATCAGCAACTCGCGGTGCGTGGGATGCCAAGTTAGTGCAGATACGCTCCCGTGAAAAACCAACACGGCACGTAGTTCAGACGACTCGAGATCCCAAATCCAGGTGGTGCTGGGCCAGTCTTCCAGGGTCGTAGCCAGCAAACTTGACGAGGCATCAAAGACGGCCAAGGTGCGGCCTGCCTTGGGCTCAACACTGCCACCACGTGTTCGGCCCGGGGCCGATACAGACTGGGTGGCTTTTACAAAGGTGTGAGCCGACCCCGACTGAGCAGTGCCGATATGCTCCTGCCAAATCTGCCGTCATTGGTTAGCCAAACGTCGCAATCGCGGACGCTGCGTTACACACCTGAACGGTATCTTTCGGGATGATGGCTGCAGGATGCTCGAGTCTCATTGTTGCGCTCGCAGGCTTCGTTTCCAGGACACACACGTTGCGGGTGTGGTCGCACACGGCGATACGGGCACCGTCCTGACTGACTTGGCAAAGCTTCACACCCGGGCCCAGGTCGAAGTGCCTTTCCTCAGCCTCGAAAGAAGCGGGCCCAGCCCACGTTTTGAAGAGGTGGCCATCTGGAGTATAGAATAGGATTTTGTGCCCCTGGGCCGCAGATTCCCACATCAGTAGCCAGCGGCCGTCTGGGGTCCAGACCAGGCCTTGGGCGTCGGCGGTATCTGGATGCCAAGACCGCTGGGTTTCTCGAGTGGCAGGGTGGTGGATGCTGACGATGTCTTTTCCAGCGACGCGGGTCAAGATGGCAAGATGGGCTGAGCCAGGCCTGAGGGCAATGCCTCTCGAGGCCGACGCTGCCTGGTGAAACTTGGGGTTGTTGATCTCAATAGTCTTCGATGCTGCCAAGTCGAAGATGGAGAACTTGAGGCCGAACGACGAGAACATGAGAACCTCATCGTCAGAGGCACCAAACTGAACAGACGTTGGCTTGAAGTTAGGCGAGGCCGGGTTGCGCACCACAGCGTGGTAGCCAGGTTCAAGTGCCGAGAAGACGTGGATCTGGTCTGCGAAGCAGGCGAGAATTCGACGGGAAGACGGGGACCAAAGAAAGGCATTTGCAGGGCCCAGTTTGGCAGGCAGCTTGGCGCTGTGAATAGTCTCCAGGGTCTCAATCGACCGGATGCTGATGCTACCCGTCGACAAGGTCGCAATCAACGTGCCATCCGGGCTCGGTACGCAGTGAAGCGACGCTGCGGGGATGTCAGCGGGGGAAAGCTTCTGCTATGTCCGGAGTTCTTACATTTGAATAATCTAGAGAAGTGCATGATGCATGTCACTCACGCGTCGGCGTGCGAGGGTGTGGGCAAGCTTGTTGTGTCTCTCGATAATAAGAGTCAAGCCGGACCCGGATTGGGATAGCCCAGTATGCAAACTGGCAAGACAGAAAAGAAGAAGGGGGCCAGATCACTGGATGGTTGCTTTTGCTGTGGTGAAATGCGGTAAGTGCTTCGCCATCGGTGGGGACTTGGAGAAAAGCCGTTGTCGCAGCAGAGCGGGAAAGAAACATCGTCAAGGGCGTTGTTTACCCTTTTTCCTATCTGGGACTAGTGCGGGGCTCTGGCCCCTTCTCGTCTCCGGGCTGTCTCCGGTCGCGTGGAAGTTACCGACGAACACCGCCGCGCGCCGTGCGCCGTCAGCTCAGCGCTCCTCCGCTGGCTGAAGCCAATCAGTGAATCGCTAATTCAGCACGCTAAGTGTCCAGCTCAGCGCTGCAGCACGCCGCCGACTCCGCGATGCCCGCCCGGTGGTGACCTGTGCGTCAGTCGGGCAGTGAACCCCTCCATCCATCCCCGCTTCCCTACTAAGCTTACTCTTCCCCGCTGCTCTGCGCTGCCTGATGCTATTAGTACCTCCCACCCTGCTTGTACCTGCGCTATCTCTCCGAACACAGTCCGCTAATTAGGCTCGAAATGAGGTCAAATAGGTAATCGCCACGCCTGTGCTGAGTCACCGTGATCACGTCCCCAAAAACCACGGAGATGGTTATCTCAACATGAGGGCAAAAAACCACTTAATAATACCAGCTCAAGCCCCATCACATCAATCTCGACCCCCAGCACAAAAGACTCATTCTTTCCGACTCGCATCGCCGTCCAAGGTCGTCATATCAGTGATGGGATCCTACGCCGGGAAGGACGCCTAGCCGCCACGCTAAATCACCTCTTGCTTTCCTCTCCGTCCCCTCCGTCTCATCCCTGCGTTCCCTCTCTCTTTTCTCCTGCCAACGTCTCTTCAGGACAGTCGCCATGAGGCACAGCATATGGCCTCGCGCAGGCCTGCGCAACGGGCACTTATCACAGCAATGTAGGCCGCAATTGGTGCGCCCACGGCAGCATACGCGGCATCTGAATGCGGCCGCTGCAGCCCAGGTCACACCGAACCCGACACGGCAACCAGTCTCACGCCGCGAGCTCATCAAAGATGCGAAGCCCTTCTCAGACTTCCTCACCGATAACTTTCACCGGCAGCACGACTACCTCCGCATATCCGTCACGGAGCGGTGTAACCTCCGATGCGTGTACTGCATGCCCGAGGAGGGTGTGCCGCTGTCGCCGGCCAGGGAACTTTTGACGACCCCCGAGATCGTACTGCTGTCCTCGGTCTTCGTGTCGCAGGGTGTCACCAAGATCCGGCTGACCGGTGGAGAGCCGACGGTACGGCGAGACATCGTGCCACTCATGCACCAGATCGGGGCCCTGCGGCCGCACGGCCTCGAGGAGCTGTGTCTCACAACCAACGGCCTCTCGCTCCACCGGAAGCTGGACAGCATGGTGGAGGCGGGCCTCACCGGCGTCAACCTGAGCCTCGACACCCTGGACCCGCACATGTTCACCATCATGACGCGGCGCAACGGGTTCGAGGCCGTGAAGAAGAGCATCGACCGCATCTTCGAGCTCAACAGGCACGGCGCGGGCATCAAGTTCAAGATCAACTGCGTCGTCATGCGCGGCCGCAACGACCACGAGGTCGTCCCCTTCGTCGAGATGACGCGGGACAAGGACGTCGAGGTGCGCTTCATTGAGTACATGCCCTTCGACGGCAACAAGTGGAACAAGGGCAAGATGCTGGGCTACGCCGAGATGCTCGACGTGATCCGGGAGAGGTTCCCCACCCTCGAGAAGGTCCAGGACCACAAGAACGACACGAGCAAGACGTGGCGCGTCCCCGGCCACGCGGGCAAGATCGGCTTCATCACGAGCATGACGCACAACTTCTGCGGCACCTGCAACCGCCTGCGCATCACCAGCGACGGCAACCTCAAGGTGTGCCTCTTCGGCAACACCGAGGTCTCGCTGCGGGACATCCTGCGCAAGTCCAACTGCGGCGACCCCATCGACGAAAAGGCCTTCGAGGCGATGAGGCAGATCGAGATGGACCGCCGGCAGGGCCTGGTGGACAAGGAGAAGCCGCTCGGCGCGGCCCTCAACGAGACGGAGCTGCTCGACGTCATCGGCAAGGCGGTCAAGCGGAAGAAGGAGAAGCACGCAGGGATCGGGGAGCTGGAGCACATGAAGAACAGGCCGATGATCTTGATAGGTGGGTAACGGCTTCTTTCCATTGCTTTCGAGGCGGGGGGTTCCGTCAATCTTTTGCATTGAGGTGGCGTTGTAGACCACGGTATGTGGTCCATGGGCATTTGTGTTTTCGATACGGAAGATGACGAATCAATGGATGTACATGATGGGAGGCTAAATAGTTCTACTTAGATTCCCAAACTATTTCTTCGTCTTGCGCAGTGGGTGCCTCCAAGATGTTTGCAACTCGTCCCGCCGGATCCTACTGCCCGAGGATACCGACCCATCTCCTCGCAACATCACCTCCCGCCCGCAGCATCCGCCTCTTCTCCTCCTCCTCGGCACGCCAAAAGGACGACGACAAACCCCCATCCCCATCCCCCTCCCCCTCCCCCTCCCCCTCCCCCTCCCTGACCCACGTCTCCCCCTCAGGCTCAGCCCACATGGTCTCCATCTCCTCCAAACCCGCAACCTCGCGCGTGGCAAAAGCAGTCTGCACAGTAACCTTCTCCACCCCCTTGGCGCTCCGCCTCGTCCGCGCAAGCCAGGTCAAAAAGGGCGACGTCCTCGGCGCGGCCCGGATAGCGGGCATAATGGCCGCCAAGCGCACCTCCGAGATCATCCCGCTCTGCCACCCCATCGCCCTCTCCCACGTTGCCGTGGAGCTCGAGCCGCGCTCCGAAAGGGACGACGAGACGGTGCTGGACGTCGAGGCGACGGTCACCTGCGACGGGAAGACGGGCGTCGAGATGGAGGCGCTCACGGCTGCTTCGGCCGCCGCGCTGACTGTGTACGACATGTGCAAGGCCGTTGACAAGGGCATGGTGATCGGGGGTTTGAGGGTTGTGTTGAAGGATGGTGGGAAGAGCGGAAGGTGGGAGACGCCGTGAGGGGGTGCTGATGGGCATAAAATTGATAAGTGAAGACACTTGAGACTGGTAGAGATTGTTCTTCGAGACTGCGATTATCAGGAAGGCCACCGTTCTACCTCGAGCAGCGAGGGAATCCATTCTGTAGTCTATGTATCTGATGGTGCAATTTTGCTCAATCACATTTTATCTGGGTCTCACAAATCTAGGACCTACATTATTCATGCGTCATTGCCTACTGCTGTGCCTTGGTAGTTGGTGTTCGTCACCTGAAATGCAAGAGTATCTTCCCCATATGTATCTTACGTGTTCTCACATAGCTATCTTACTTCGGTTATACATGCACCGTAACGTGCTCTACTCTACAATACTCATACACCCGTCTACGTCTCGGCGTGCATTTCCTTCGAAATGCCCGCCGCAATCCAATCCGCAATGGCCATGTTGGTAATCATGGGGTTGACGCCGCTGGCGCTGGGGAACACGCTCGCGTCAGCCACGAACAGGTTCTCCGTGCCCCAGACGTGTCCCTTGGGACCGACGACTCCCTCGTCCTCGTTCGGCGCCATCCTGCACGTACCCATCTGGTGCGCAGACGAGAACATGCCCACGGGCGGCGCGTTGCCGACCTTCCGCACCTGGTCCAGCCAAGCGACGAACTTGGGATCGTTGATGCCTCCGAGCATGTCATCGTCATCGTCCGTCGCATTGTTGCTGTGCGATGACGAAGACATGTCCGCCATCGACTTCTCAGGCGGCTCGGCGTGGTCCTCGCGGACGAAGGGCGGCACCCCAGGCAGAGACGCAATGATCTCCGACGCGCCCTCGACGTAGCAAATCTTGGCCAGAGCAATGACCCCCTCGAGCGTGTTGGCACGGTCGAAATCGGAGACGACGTAATCGATACGCGGGCGTCCGGTGACGGGGTCCGGATACACGCGGCCCGGATCGCGGTCTCGAGTGAGGGAGATGAAGGCGCCGAGGTGGCGGTAGCGGAGCGCTGTGAGCTTGGCTTCGAGACCGGAACGCCACGGAATACCCGAGAGGATGGCATAGGGCTGTGACGGTGGTTAGCAGGCGACTTGAAAGGCCAGGTAGGTTGCGGGCGACGTACAATCATGCAGGTTGGCTCGAGCTTGACGCCGTGGCCTGCCTTGTCGAGGTCTTCAAAGCTGGAGCAGTAGCTGGTGATTATGCCACCTATTCACGTCAGTGATGATCAATCTTTGGAGCGAACTAGGTGCTCACCCTCCCACGGCTTAGCGTCCTCCTTCCAATATCCTCCGACGAAGTTGCAAGGGTGAACGTATAGGTTGCGACCAAGATGCCTGTTCTGGAAGGGGTCAGCAGGTGAAGTGCAGTGCGCATATCTCAACGTACCGTCAAGCCACTCCTCATCAGCACCAAGGGGCTGGAAACCGAGCCGGCAGACATGATGACCTTCTTGGCCTTCACAATGATCTCCCGCACGGTGCGCTGCTCCATCGGCCCGCTGACGTTGCCGTCGGCATCTCTCGACACCCACTTGCCGACCACACCGGTGGCCCTCTTTGAACCGGTCGACTCATCGAATGTGACCTTCTCCACTTCGAAGCCCTCCATGAACCTGGCTCCGGACGCCGCCGCCGCCGGCAGCCAGCTCACGGTGGGGCCTTGCTTCTCCGTCGACCCGCAGCCGAGGTGGCACTGACCGCAGTAGTGCTCCGCCCCGCCCGTGTTCTGCGGCGCCGTGGCAGCGTGCCAGCCTAGCTTCCGGGCACCGTCGAGCAGGACCTGGTTGCGGTGGTTGTGGCGGACGCGGTCGGCGCTGACGCCCATGAAGTCGCACACCCTGTCCAGGGAGCTCTGGAACTGCGGGGAGGTGAAGAAGGGCAGGCCGCGCTGCTCGGACCACTCCTTTCGGACGAAGCCCTGTGTCTGTAGGCTCACGCTCCAGTTGACGGTACCGCCACCGCCCCAGCAGCTGCCGGCAGCCAGGTTGAGGGAGTTGTCGTCGCTTGTCAGGAAACCTTTGTTCTCGTACAGGTACTGGCAGCCAGCGTCTTGGGACATGGGAAGCTGGGACGGAGGGAAGTAGTATGACTTGTCAACGATGAGGACCTTGTGGCCGGCTTCGGCCAAAACCTTGGCGGCGACGGCGCCGCCGCAGCCGGAGCCGACGATGACAACGTCGGTCTCGACAATGGCCGGCGATCCGGACTTCTCGAACTGCATGAACTTGAAGTCGAAGCCTTCCCCCTGCTTGAGGAAGTCCGGCATGTCGGTGTAGTCGGTCAACTCAAGAAACAGGGGGTTAGTCTGTGCCGCAGATTTCTGAGCCAGGAGGCACAGCGACTTTGACAGAACGCGGATTGTAGCGAGTCTGGACGTCTGCCATCCCTTGAGTATGGCTTCACGAACATGCACCGGCTGCTGGTTGACCGGGGTCCAGTACCCAGTCAGAAAGAATGTACCGGTGCGAGTCCTGTCACTCGGTCAGTCCACGATGCGCAGTCAATGTTTACGGGCCAGACAAGGACATACGCCAACGCGCCCATCGCGCCCCCAAGAGCGCGCTGGGCGCCTGAGGACAACTCGGCCATGGTCCGCTTGACGCTCTCGACAAACTTGGGTTCTTTTGCGGGACAGTGTGCTAGGTACTCCTGAAACTGGTCCTCTGACGGTGGACTCGTCATGGTGTTCTGTACCAGCTTGAGAGCCTCCGCATATTCGGCCTCGGACACTCGGACCTGGTTTGCCTCGTCTGTGAGGGTCGCGGGCCGTGAGATGGACGGCAGAGCCGCCTCCAACAGGGAAAAAAGGACATTCCATTGGGTCTCGTTCCAAAAGTCACAGGCCGGCATACCCGGGAGCTCGAGCTTGGAGACCTGCTGCGGAGGAGCCATCGTGGAGAACCGCGGCGGAGTTTCTACTGGTGCTAGGACTGATCTCTGGTGAAAATCGAGGTTTTTTGGTGTTTCTTGGGTGTATATGCGAAGAGGCACTGTAACTATTGGGAGACAGCAAAGTTACTCGAGGCTAATTGAGGGGGAGCTTGGGGCAAGGCATACTTTTAGCAACGCATGACCGAGGGAAAATGACCTCGGAAGCTCATGATCGACTGATGTCGAGTTGGGTGGGAAGCAGAGGGTTGTCGTTGGTTGCCCCTGCTGCTCGCATGGAAGTGCTGCAGGGGTTGCGTGTTTCCCATGTCTGCGGGGTCTGTGCGACAAAGAACCAAGCTCCAGCTTCAGTTCCCCAAATGCAATCAATGCTTTCTTTTTTCGTCTAGCTTACTAGCTCAAATCCGGGAGAGCTTCAGGCTTGTCAAAGACGCGCAGGCGGCCAACTTGGATAGTGCACTAGCTAGCTCCCTCCAGAGGTTAATCCGATCTTCAAGGTGCGGTAGGTGAATTGTAGGTTTTGCTGTCACGAAACTGCCAGCACTGGTTGGCGTTGGCGGAGCTGTCAGTGTCAGCTCGGCTGAGTCGGGATCTGAGTCGGCGGGGTAGACTCATAGAACGGCACTCGAACGCATGTAACCTCACATGACCGCAGCGCAGCGCAGCTTCATGGGGGCGTAGCAAAGGAGGCTGGGTTGAGCCGATCGATCATGCGGGGAACGGGGACGGGACGGGACCGGGAGGTCGCGAAGACCGACGGGCGCGTGGTGTAAACGCATGTCCAGCTGCACCTCTAAGAACCCGAGGGGTGGCAGAAAACGAACGGGGGGCTACAGTACTTGTTGCCTACGTCCATACAGAAGTGGCTCTTCTTCGAAACAACACAGCCGCGCAGGCGGACCTCCAGGAGCGCTGTCCGATTAACAATCGACGGCCCGATTATGTCACGATGCAAGGCAGCGCCGACGTGACAGCGGGCTGGTTTGACCGCATCTGCAGATCGTACCTTACCGCAGATGAGATCTCAAGATCTTGTGGGGCTGCTTGATGATACTGCTTGCTTAGGTAGGTAGCCAAGAAGTTCGACCTCGGCTCAGACATGGACATCGCGAACTGGACTGTATCAGTAATCGATGGATTCAGATCCTCTAGATAGTTGGTTAGGATGATGAGTCGTGGTCTTCTTGGCCAAGAACATCACCGGCTAGGCGGCCGGTCATGATGCTCGATACCCATTGGTCCGCCCCGGCGAGCAGCTCCGGATCGGCCGTTGTGCTCCGTTCTGCGGATCGGCGGGCATCCGGCGAGGAGGGCCGGTCAACGGAAGAGACCAAGGACCCCACAAACTCAAAGGGGCCGGTACCGAGTGTCAACCCGGAGCCGCGCGGATTCTGTGCCCCGGTTGATGGATCTGCCAATGTGTACCGCACCGGGTGTCATCCATTGCCCCGGGCGAGCGGACAAGCTGTCCACGCAGGCAGACGTCGGGCGCGTGACAAGGTGGCCAAAATGCCAAATTGGCTTCCCCTCTAAGCTGCAGGACTTGGGATCTTTCAGGGTCCAATGGCGGATCCGCTTACGGTGTATTACAGGGGGCGGGGTGTCATCTGGCGATGGGCGGTCTGGCGGCCAAGAGGGTTCAAAAGGGAAGATGGGGCCGCGATTTGCCTCTCGTTGCCGAATTTGTTGGGAAACAGAGCAAAACTGAAAAATGCATGTGAGAGTCGATCCGCGACGGAATTGTTGACCGACCGCCAGCACACGCGCAAGCTCCTTCCCGGGATCCATCCTCCAGGTCGTTGCGACAATCGGAGTTCAGGTTTGCGGGTGCGGGCCGTTGGAGTAGCACACGACCAGAAACACGACGCTCGGTGTCGTCAACTGTCTGGTTGGGTTGGTCGGTTGGGATGCGACCGAGACGGAGGGGTCTTATAATGATTTGACCCCGACTGAGACGAATGGGTATTGCAGCGACAGAGACTGTTTAGTCCGAGATACATATGCGCCAGATGCATAAAGGCTGTCAGCTATTATCCGTTCCGGCCGAGTGCCAGCGAAGTCCGACCTGGCGCCTGTCATCATGATGGTGTTCGAGAAGGCCGTCGCCGCTCACATGCTTATCGGAGCCGCCGTACCTAGATAGATAGGTAGGTAGGTAGGTAGGTAGTAGGTACGATTGAGCGATTAGATAAGAGGGCTGGTCTACCTGCGGCAAAGGAGTGGAAAAATTAGCAACCAGGAAAAAAAAAAACGAGGAAAAAAAAACCACTTCGATACGGAGCAACGAGGGCAGCGAGGATCGGGCATAGCGCTCCCCAACAAAATGGACGCAAGTCGGGTAGCCAGGTCCAGGGTTTAAGATCCACAGCGGGTGGACGGTTGATGGTTCGTGACGTGGACAACCTCATGCGCGTTAGCTGGAGACGCACACAGAGCGGCTGGCAACTAACGGATCTTTTGTACAGATACTCGAATAGCAGACCAAGAGCGCGCCAGGAACCAGGACCAGCCGCTCAGCCTGGGCTTCCAGAAGGAGCGGACGACAACGGGACCCTGGTCACCGGGCTACAGCGCGGCCTCGTTTGCGTTGCCTCGACTTCAACTGACTTGCCGTCCAACTGGACAGTTCGGAGCCCCCGACGACGGCACTTGAGTTGGGTCTGCGGCGACGAGTTGTCTTGTCGCAACCTGGATGTCGCATAATGTCGCAAGGAGCGTGACCAGAGGGCACTGACAGGTCTAGAATAAGGCGAGCTGGCGCATGTCCGTGCTGCTTCATGGATATAATGGGCTTGTTCGTTTCGACGGCGTCAGCGTGGAATGAACTGGGCCGAACAGATAGACATCCATAGCCGCTGCCGCTGCCGCTGCCCTTGCCGAAATAGAGTTGGAGCAGGTGTCCAAAGCTCCTAATGCGTCTAAAAGCTCTAGTGTCGCGGCGTGTCGAGTGGTGTCTCATGGAACACGTCCCCAACTCCCAAGCAGCAATCCATGTCGCAGCCTGACACCTGTGTTGGTGTTGGTACAGATTGCAGCGGTTGCTTAGGCCCTCTGACAATACAGTCCGCCAGGGTTGATCGGGGAAAGAGAGAAAAAAAAAAGGAGGAAGCGGAGGGAGAGAAAAAAAAACTTCGCAAGGATGTCATCGAGAAGCCGAGGCAAGCAGGGAAGAGCTCCAGGGACTGGAAGTTTAGTCCGGGTTGGCAATGGGTCCCTCCCCCGAGGTCCTTCAGAGAATGTCTCCATCCGTTAACAACAACGGCGTCTGGCTCGCGGGGCCCTTGGTCCGAAGACAGGCCTGCAGCTGTTAATCATGTGCTTGCTCAACAACAATCGCGAGCGACAAGGTTTCTGCGGTTGATGAT
This sequence comes from Colletotrichum musicola, assembly GCA_014235935.1. Lineage (NCBI taxonomy): Eukaryota > Fungi > Ascomycota > Sordariomycetes > Glomerellales > Glomerellaceae > Colletotrichum > Colletotrichum musicola. The sequence continues at coordinate 3,393 of WIGM01000381.1, read as the reverse complement.
GAATGTGTGTTGCTTGGCGGGACCACAGCTGTCGAATCGCGGAGACGAAAGGTAAGCGGTGGAATCCACAGAGAGTAACCCTCCCGCTGCCACCCGACAAGGCGGGCAGGAGCGCACGAGGCACTTGCGGCTTTGGGAAGGCGATGACCGGTGATTGTCTGTAATCTGTACGGATACTGCAGTCGGTCGTCGTCGCCTCCTTCCATCCTTCCATCCTTCCTGCATTTCTAGCCGTGGTACCGTACCGTGTACGTACCTCCTCCGAAGTTCAATTATGAGACGGAACGACGTTCGCATTAAGACGACCAAACCAAGCTGATCGGCTGCATTTACAGGTACCCAGCAATCTCTGCCCTGTCTGTACTATGTTGTATGCTTTGCTTTACGTACTTTGCTTTACCTTGCTTCGCTTTGATCTCCATCACCTGTTTGCCTTTGCGTTACCTTGCCTTGCCTTGCCTTCCCGTGCTTGCCGTGCTAGACGTTCAGCCGTTGCGCCCTGGTCCCAGCATTAAATATGACCAAGACCCAAGTAGAAGAAGAGATGGGCCAAAAGTGAGCCTCACATCACCTCCACGCCAAAATTTGAAATTTGATCCAAGTTGAGGTAGTTAGGTAAGTACCTAGGTATTCACCTTACATGGAGGGGGAGGAGCATACGCGCACACACACACACACACACACAACAATATCCACTCGGCGTCCGCATCCGCATCCTCATCCACGTCCATGTCCACCCCCTTCCCCCATATTAAGACCTCGCGGATCCCCTCGCTCTGGCCTGGTTGAGTACCTCCTGCCCTCCTTCCTTCCTCCCTCCTCTTGTTAGGTCTTTCTTCGTTCCCCTTTCCTGCCTGCCTACTCCCCGGACAGACTGTAGTCTTGGCTTGGAGAAGCTTATCACAACCTCAGATCTTGAGCTCTTGTCGCCTCCCTCCTGGCTGATTCACGTTCGAATACCCTCCAGTCCTCTCGTCCTCCGACCCCCGAGTCGACCTCTCTCCCACACGCCCAACAGAGAGAACAGCCGTTGTGTCTCCCCGCGATCACGCTGCATCTGTTGCGTGCTGAGACTTGGAGAGATACCCTTTTCCTGCAAGCGAGTCTCTGTCTCACTTGCTGCGGCGCGATTCAGTGCGATTCAGTAGCGCCCCAACGCCCCAAGAATACAGCGGGACCACCAACACAACTTTTCACGTCCGAACCGAGACGCTCGATTGGTCAATTCCCCCACCATGGCCAGCATCACCGTGCTCAGCGAGCTCCCGCCCGCTTCTCTCTTCCAGTTCCCGCCCGATGGCGCCCACATGGCCATTCCCCCACCTCTGCCCGGTTCCATCGCCGCCGCGCCCCCCTTCGAGATCCCCGACAACATCTTCACCGCCGTCCTCGACCCCAAGGTCCCCATTACCATCGCTGCCACCTACGCCGTCACCGTCAAGCTCTTGAACAAGTACAACAAGTCCAACAACCGCAAGCCCTGGGGCATTAGCAAGACCAAGCCCTTCTTCCTCTTCGTCGTCCTGCACAATGTCTTCCTCGCCGTCTACTCGGCCTGGACTTTCTGGGGCATGCTGGGTGGCATGCGCCGGAGTGTCGTGAGCCCTTTTGGCCCTAACGGCCTGGCCGCCACCGCCGACAGCTTCTGCCAGCTCAACGGCAACGCCGGCTTCGGCTCTGCCACCGTCTACAACGAGACCGTCGGTTACTGGTCCAGCTTGACCGGCCAGTCTGCCCTGGGCTTCGACGGTCGTCCGAGCCGCGAGGCCACTGGCAGAATCTGGAACGAGGGTCTCGCCTTCTACGGCTGGATCTTCTACCTCAGCAAGTTCTACGAGGTCCTCGATACCTTCATCATTCTCGCCAAGGGCAAGCCCAGCTCTACCCTCCAGACCTACCACCACGCAGGCGCCATGATGTGCATGTGGGCTGGTATCCGCTACATGTCTGCCCCCATCTGGATGTTCGTCCTGGTCAACTCCTTCATCCACGCCATGATGGTAAGTTGCGAGCAGCTTCTCACTCTCCAAACGAATGAGCTAACATGATGCGCACAGTACACCTACTACACCATCACCGCCTTCAACATCCGCGTCCCCATGGCCATCAAGCGCACTCTCACCACGCTCCAGATCACCCAGTTCCTCGTTGGTGCCTCTTACGCCATGCTCCACTCCTTCGTCTCCTACACCGTCCCCGTGACCGTCTACACCTCCAAGGGCGCCGACGCCGCAGCTGCCGCGACCGAGTCCGTTACCAGCGCTGCCGCCGAGGCCACCACGACTGCCGCCGCCGGTGCCTTCGAGACCCTTAAGAGCATGGTCTTCGGTGCCTCGGCCAAGGTCGCCGAGGGGGTTGCCACCGCCTCGGCCGCCGCCGCCGCCGCCGCCGCCGCCCCTGCCCCGGCTGGTTTCATCGCTGAGACCGTCTACGTCACTCAGCCTTGCATCACCACCAGCGGTGAGACGTTCGCCATCTGGCTCAACGTCTTCTACCTGGCGCCCCTCACCTACCTCTTCGTCATGTTCTTCATCCGCAGCTATCTCCGCCGTAGCAGCGCCGAGTCGGCCAAGGGCAAGGGCAAGGCCCGCCGCGAGAGCAACGTCACCATGGCCGAGAAGGCCGGCTGGGATGCCGCCCGCGACGTCAACCGCGAGATCTACAACGGCTCTGCCGAGTACGCCGTCGAGGGCAGCCCTCGCCGCAACGGCAAGGCCAAGGCTTAAACGCCTCGTACGATGTAATGGGAGGACGAAAGACGTGAAAAAGGAGCATGGGAGCATGGCGGACGAGCGCCCTGAAAGAGGGCGCAGGAAGGCGGCATGGCTATAATTATCCGGCGTTCTGAGTAAGGAAAATCAGGTTGGGGGAAAGCATTTGCATCACCCGGGGCGATCGCTATCTAGTTCGCAATAAGCTAGAATCTTGAATTTGGTCGCGCGGGATACATAGGCGAGCCGGACACCGGCACGAGTAGAAAAATATAAGTCATCATTACCACAAAGGCTTTCTGTGCTCCCAGCGTTGGGCGGTTGTTCTGTGCAGCCGATGCCGGCCGTTTGCTTGATAGCTCCGTGGTCCGGCCGGCCATATGATGCGGACCGGAGGGGAACAAATATCCGGCCCCACCCGGACACGGCAGCATGCGGAATCGACAAGCGGCTTTTATGGGGATGTCAGCGGAGCACCGGAGCGGGCGTGTCCCGGATCTAAGCCGACCAGTCTCGAAGCCCGGCCGGGCGTCTTGGCTTCCAAGCACCCTGATCTGACTCACTTGCCACCGCCAGCCACGCGGCTCACGCTGCGAAACACTTCTGCCTGTTTTGTGTGATTCACTCCTGCAATCACACAGACGAGACACATGGTCCTTCCTACTCTGGAGTCTCATCTGCG
>WIGM01000380.1:0-41711 GCA_014235935.1 Colletotrichum musicola | reverse complement strand
AATCTAGGAATCGAACCTAGGACCTACCGCATGCGAAGCGGTCGTTATACCACTAAACCAATCGCCCATGTTTCTTGTTGGAAACATGAACGAACAAGCAAGAGCATGAACGAAAGTCTGGAAGGTTCAGCGGAGAGAGAAGAGGAGGAGAGGAGCCGGACTGAGCTAGTCGGGAAGCGGTGGTGGAGAGACATGGCGTTGTTGGGAACCTGCGGAGGAGAACCTTGGGAATGTGGGACGTGGTGTGTGAGGCCGCTTCCGGTGCGGCTGAGGGCGCGACTATTGCGCTGGCAGATGAAACGAACGTTCTTGGTTTAGGGTCAGAAGCAGGAGAGTCTCGTTCAAGGGAAAAGCTGTGCAAGTCTCTTGATCTCGTAGACTCAACTTCTCCACCATTGCCGGCCCGTCGGAAAACTTCAGCAAGTTCAGTAACAAATGCGGTGAGTTCCTGAACACTCGTATGCCTTGCGACCAGATATAAGGCGGCAATCGTTGGAATAATGAAAATCCCACAGCGGTAAATCTTCCTGGCCTCGCTGGTGGGCATGGAACCACTCGCTTTCAGGCGGAAGTGATCGTAGACGTTTCACGTCTTTTGTCTCCTGTTGGCTGAGCCATTGTGGAAAGTCAACGCAGTCGAAAGCTTTCGACGTAAGGATCATTGCGGTATAAGCGAGAAATGACGGACGGGGGACGAGAATGACGGACGCCAGGGTAGAAGAAAGACCAGGCGACTGTGCTGAGGGTTCCAAGTCGCAAACACCGCGCGTGCGAGGACATCATCTTCATTCATCATTGGAGGACATCGCATGGTGGGTGCTCTATCAGAAGCAAGCCACAGCCGGAGCCAGAGCAGATGTTGTAGTGAAGGTCGCCCAGTGTGCCAGTGGGCCGACGAGACCGCCGTCAGCGAGGTTAATCTAGAGGTGTCAAATCCACGGAGTACTTACCTCTTTGTAAAGACAAGAAAAACGGTGAATATCCGATACACAGACAGCAGTCGGTAGCGAGATGACTGGAGACATGCAGGTGGTCGGCCCCAGAGCAGTTGCGGATCGGGGATAATATCTCCGGTATTGTCTGATCTCTTGTCCTTGTGCTGATTGAAAATGATGGCGACAGGCTGGGTCGCCTGACTAGGGTCAAGATAGTTCAGAAAACAGTCCAAGATACGGCTTTCGGCCACCAAAGGGCGTCATGAAGTAACGACAGCGCGACCACGGTCGTTGTCCACCGATACTACAGTAACATCACGAGTGCATTCACCCTTGGACTGTGAGATCTCGCCCAAGCTCTGCATGCAGCATGGACACGAACCACATAGGCGGACACGAAAGAGGTCAGCTTCAACGTGAGATCTGGGCAAGTTATAAGTTGAACCGGCGGTGTCACTGCAATACCAGAGAGAGAATGCCTGTGTCTCGATGAGGTATCATAGGCGAAAGATGCCCCCCACGGGGTCGGTTGACCTGTCACTTCCGGATAGCATACATACCGCCTCGAGCCCGTCGCATACACCCGTAATCTCGCTTCGCAGCTGCCGCAGTTCCGTAGGCTCGTTGGACCCTCCCACATACCGTAAAAATCAAGGACACGGACGAAGCCGATATGGGACCCCCTTTTTCGGCGGGTCCGGGCGCCCGGGTCGACCCCACTCGGGTGTTGTGGGTCTCTGCCGAAGCCTTTGATCCCGTCACCCGGCAGGAGAGCTAAATTTAGTTCCCGAGCTTAGTCGGGAATTCTAAAGCTTGTGTACGGGTGGGTATCCATCCTCTAAATTGAGCATGTTTTTAACCGTACGGCGGGTGAGGGGGCGCACGTCACACGCTCTGCTGAGGGCAGGTTCATCGCATTGTGGAAATTCTGGGACGTCGCTGATCGACATTTCGCATCACCCCCACTGGCTGCCCACATATATCCCGGGCGTGTTAAGGTGCGGCTGCCGCCCCGCCGCATCTCGTTCCACGTCGTCCACGACTACGTGATACTTCAGATGAACTAATCGGAAAAGGCCTCCGAGACTTGAGACGATCTGACATGGCCGTGCGTGTTCGTCAGGCCATCCAAGTCTTTTGGTTCTTTCGTGTTTGGATGTCTCGGATTGCTGTTACTGTGGACTGCTGTAAGGTATGAAACTGAAGTGCTTTCATGATGTAGCCGTTGGCCATGCTAGAGTTAACCTCATCACGCAACTCGTTCATCGTCTCAACCCGCCTTCGGACCAGCCGTGCCCACGATCCGGGGACCACGATGCAACGTTGCCGATGACACCATCGCATAAGGCTGAACAGCAGTACCAGGCGTACCCGTCATGTGGGAGACGCTCATCGCAATGCCAGGGCACGAACGCGTGGTGGAGTCCTTGAGCCTCCTTCAGGGGCACTTCCGACTGCGTGTCTCGTCATGCGAGAGGAGTCGTTGGTGGAACCGGTTGCGACTCTACGATCGAACGATTTCGCGGGTGACGAGAATCGGGACTCGCAAGCAGGTGGCGGAGCAGCTTTCGCGGGGCCACCTCGGTATGGTGCCAGGAGAGAAACTCCACGTCAACGACAACCTCTCGTCAAGAGATAAATATCAACGTCTTCTCCCCGCTGAAAGAACATCTCTCATCCCCATCCTCATCATCCACTCACTCAATTCACTCTTTCAACTCAACAACTCACACTCTTTCAACAAACTTTTACAGCCTCTTCGGGTCTAATCAACACAACCACCCCAACCACCAACCGTCAAAATGCAGTTCTCTACCATCCTCGTCGCTGCCGTCGCCTGCGCCATTGGGTATGTTCATCAGCTCCTGGGTAATCCAGTTTCAGCACAGGGCCCTCTGCTAACACTCTCAGTGCCGTTGCCAACCTGCACACCGCCGCCTGGTGCATCTCCCAGGGTCTGGCCGACTCCGACCCCAAGGTAAGTCCCCTTGAATCAAAACATTACCCAAAGAAGGTCCCCGAAACTGACCAACTCCGCCAGAACATCGCCGCCACCGAGGCCGCCTGCGGCGCCTACAAGGAGCGCCACACCGGCAACGAGCAGTGGGACACCTGCCCCGACTGCTACCTCGTGAGTGTTCCCGACGAATCGAAGCCCGCCGGGACAAAGAAATGGGAAGCTAACCAGCATCACTATCACTAGGGCGTCAAGGACGACGACCACGAGGTCTCCACCTGCAACTCCCCCGCCAAGCACATCGGTGGCGACGAGTGGGAGGAGTACTGCATCCAGTTCGGCGCCGTCAACGGCGCGGCCAACTAGGCGGGACAAGACGACAAGAGAGACGATTTTCCTTCGTGTGTTGCATGGATGGATTGGGTGCATGGGGGGGGGAGTATCTTGGTTTCGAAGGGTTTTCATAATCACTAAAATCTAAACTGTTTGGGTTGCATCTGATGTGCCCCCAATGTCCAACCGCTTTGACTCGTGAAGAACCCGTGTCGAGAAAAGCACCTACCTTATCAAAGCTTATTCTGGTATTGTTGCCTCGGGGGTAGATTCATTCTGCTATTGCTGCCTTGAATCGAATGACCAGGGGACTCCGAGTTCAGGACACAGGGTATCGGCCATTCAGCCTTTCAGTTGCGTACCAAACCAGGTCCTACCCCGAGCTAGCTCCAGGGAATATCCCTATCCTACCTGATCCTCCCTTCATCCCAAGACAGTTCGAGTTTGTTTCGCAAGATCGCTTGCACAACCATAAGCTCCCCTCGCCCGGCATCCAACTCAACCCCAGCAGGGGCATATTGTCAGGTGAGCAATACCAAGCATCACATGCAAGAAACACAAGAATCAGGCTCCATCTCGGTACACCCCTCCCCTCCAGGCAACATCTCATTACTGCAGGGGCTCGATGCCGTCAGACGGCCCAAGATAGCCACCGGGCTAGGCTAGGCGAGTCAACGGCCCGCGTCGCCGACAAGCCACAGCTACACGTACCAGCCCAAGCCTCGTCCATATTCCATAATATACATCAGACGAAATCACTTGTTCAACCAACAGACGCAAAGAGAGAGACTCGTTACACAACGTGCCCGCATAACCCGCGCCACGCCGCGCCACAGCAGCACCCCTCGGCCCTGCGCGCCGACTCGCTTCCAAGCCTCGCTCTAGAAATCCTGCTATGCATGAAATTCTGCCATGCAGAAATTTGAGTCCGCAAATTGGTAATCATCCGCTTTGTAGGTGGCCACCCACGGGAAAGAAAGATGTCAGAAGTGAGGTGCGTCAAACAAGCTTCTCACGGCCCCACCCACCCATCCCCCCGGACGTCCGTGTCCCCACCGCCGGGGGTGGTGTGAGTCCCACCACCATCATCATCTCCCGCCGATCGAATCCAGCCGGACGGGACAGCACGCACCGAAAGTCGCATGGTGCATCTTTGACAGGTTCGGAACATGCGGGCGACATTATCTGTCTTTCTGGAATCTCGCATCACCGTTATCCAGATGCACCCGCCGCAGGATGCAAAACAAACAGTTCAAGGCCTGCGGCCAAGCCCGGGGCTTTCGTCCCTCCAGGGCCAAGCTTTAAGCAACGCCACGACGCGAGTCCGACAGGTGACAACTCGACATGACATGACATGAAATCAAAAAAGAAAAGAAAAAAGAAACAGGAAATTTCCGATTGAACGGAACCTCCGACGGGGGTCCGGATGATGGAGAGATTTCCTATGCAGAAACGCTTTACAGCATGACAGGACGGCACGGCATTAGCAACGCAGCACTGACAGCTACCTACGGAAGCATAGCAGCGATTCGCAGCCGGGATGTGGGCGCCGAACCCACACTCACACAGTCACAAATGTACATCGCGCATCACCACTTCTCATTCGAACTGTTGAGCTGAGGTCATACTGCACACGTCGGCCGGTCGGCCGCTTATCTTGATAACTTTTCCAAGATTTTGGCACCGACGGAAGAGGACTTCTGTCCGAGAGAGTCGGACACCCAGGCCGTCTGATCGCTCCTTGGTCTGACAGGCAACCTCGTAGCCTAAGCGCGCTGTAGGTGTAGTGAGCACCACGGCCTCTCACGACCAAAACTAGACAGACGGCACCGCGTTCAATTTCAGGATACTTTGTAAACGTGTCAAGGTATTGCGGAAGAGAGAAGTGTTTCTTGAGATTCATTGTATCATTTTCAGGCTGTTTCTCAATAAACCAAAACAAGAGCATAGAATCTCTAGTAAATCCAAGAAAAAGAAGATCCAACTCCGTGCCCATCCATCTAAGAAATACATTCGTGATGTATACCATAAAGAGAAAAAAAACTCCCATCTGCATGCAGAACTAACACCCGCAGCTCCGCAAAGCCACGAGCAACGAAGCGAAGCCCCCAAATCCAACCAGCGCCCTAGACAATACCCATCCCCTTTTGTGTTCGTGGTCGATCATTAACTCTCATCAAGACAAAAGAGAAAATCATGGTGAAGAATCCCCACCGTCCACCTCACAGCCCAGAGTCGTACTTCTTGTAAAACGCATTCGGATAATACTCCTTCCAAGCGTCACAAGTCGGGCCGAGCTCCTTCATCCCCAGCGCGCCAACAATCTCGTCCTTCCTCTCGAGGAACTGCACGCTGAGCCCCATGCTGACGTGCCACGCGATGTGGCAGTGGAGCAGCCACGCGCCCGGGTTGTCCGTCCGGAACGCGACGACCATCCACCCGCTCCCGGGCAGCTGCGCGACGTCCCTCCTGACGGGGTTCTCAAAGTTCAAGCCCTGGATTCCTGTCGCTGTAGAGGAGTTGCTGTACTTCCCATCGCCGCTCGCAGTCGCGCCGGCGCTGAAGCTCCCGCTCCCCGTGCCGAGCAACAGGAAATCGTGCCCGTGTAGGTGGATCGGGTGAGGCAGGATGCCCTCGTTCTCGATGACCCACCACGTCCAGGTCTCACTCGCAGAGATGTCGATGACGTTCGCGTTCGTCGGCCAGGAGTAGTTGCCCTCGCGGACGTACTCGAGCGTCGGCTTGTCCCACTCGACGCTCATGTCGTGACCGTTGACCTTCCAGCGGAAGACCTCGTCGCCGTGGATGATGGGCTGCTCGAGCTTGACGTCGAGGATCTTCTTGTTGGGGGTGAACTCCGCCTCGGGCGCCTTGCGGGCCAGCACGGGCGCGAAGCCCGTCTCGTCGACGCAGCTCGCTACGGGTGCGACGCCGGCGTTCTTGGGAAGGGAGTCGGGCGCGCCGTCGTAGAAGAAGACGGAGGCCGGGTGGATCGCCTTGGTCGTCCCGCAGAGCCCGTCGGCGCTGAGGGTCGCGTTGAACCAGTAATTCTCCGTCTCCTGGTCAGCCTCAATGATGACATCGTACCGCTGGCCGACGGACAAAAACAAGCTATCCTTGACAATAGGCTTCACGGGCACGAGATCCGTCGCGATAACCGTGAACTTGTGCCCCACGAGCGAGACGGTGAAGGTGTTGTCGACGGAGGTGTTGATCAACCTCAGGCGGTGCTTCTTGCCCTTGACGAGCCTCGTGCGCTGGTACTGCCCTCCGCCCTCGGCGCTGACGCCTTTGCCGTTGAAGAGGATGTTGTCGCTGTCGGGCGGCGGTCCGTTGTCGGCGAGCTCGGCCTTGCGATAGAGGTCGTCGGCCGTGTTGTAGTACCAGTCGCTGATCGCGAAGGGCCCGAGGTCAATGTCGTAGTCCGCGGACGCCGGGCCGTTGATCTGCATCGCGCCGACGATGCCGTTGCCGTACTGGTACGAGAAGTGGCTGTGGTACCTGCTCACGCGTTAGCTTGGTGAAAATCTTCACCGGAAAAGAAGAAAAGAGAGACATACCACGAGGTGCCGTACTGGATCATCTGGAACGAGTACGTCCTGCTCTGCCCGGGGGCGATGGGGCACTCCGTGACGCCGTTGGCGCCGTCCTGGTCGTTGGTGTTGCGCTGGTGCATGCCGTGCCAGTGGATGGACGTGCTGACGGAGGTGTGTGTTAGTTTTCTGTGCGATCGACAGTGTGCATGGTGTGTGGCTTACCCGTTATCCTGCAGCTGGTTGTGGACGTGGATCTGGACAAAGTCGCCCCAGTCCGCCTCGATCGTCGGCCCGGGGAACTGGCCGTTGATGAGCATCGCCGGCCGGTGGACGCCGTCTGGGGCAAAGTCTGTGTAGTTGGAGATGGTGAAGTCGAACTGCGTCCATGCGTTAGTCTGAGATCTGATGGGGCGTGTTCACGGCACGTACAGTCCTCAACTTCCCGTTGGGCGGCACCAACGTCTCGTAGTCCGAGTCGATGTTGTAGTCTCCCCAGCACCCGCGGTTCGTGGGGCCGTGTTCGCCGCAGGAGTCCTGCCGCGACGCGAGCGAGCGGACGGGGCCGGCGGCGGCCAGGGAGGAGAGGAGGATTCCGGCTCCAAAGGAGCGAATTAGGTTGCAATGCATGATGGAGAAGTAATGACAAGGAACAAGACTGTATTACAACACACACAAAAGGAGATGAGCGACTGACGGGATGGGTTGTTCCAAAATGTGCCCCCAAACACCGGAGGACAGACGAGGTTATATACGCTTGTGTACCGTATCGCCAGATGGAATGGTTGCCTCGCGAGGTGTGCACACCGTCGTGCCATTTCTGGAGGACGGCATCAATAGTCTCGGCGCGCTTGCAGGCCTTCGAAAGCATGTGGGAGCGGTGTCTGCATAGGATTGAACGCAGTCCGTATGCCAGGCAATGCCATGACGGATGCGAGTGAGAGCTAGAGAGAGGGGCGAGCAGAGGTGAAGTGCATCGCACCCCTGCCACCTCGGGCAGTGAACCTGCCATGCCATGCCATGCTTCCCGTCCTGACATGGAGGGGGACAACAACAACGACAAGGCCTCAGGTCCGGCCGTGGCGGCGGCGGCGGACGCGGCGGGAGTGCGGCATCGAGGAGACCTGTGGGGACGGATGGAGCACGCTTCTCTGCAGGTCGACACTTGGCTCGACCGGCGCAGAGGAAGCGCGCCGAGGATGAGGGAGGTCACACAATCGGGATGAGGCTGAGCTAGGGCTCGTCATGGAGGGAGCAGCAATAGCAGTAGCAGAAGCAGAAACCAGGCAGACAGAAAGCGAACCTGTTGTCATTAGTTGGCAGCGGAGGGCAGATCTTGTCAGATGCCACGCCCAAATTGGGCGTCCCCGGATCTGCCCCTGGTGTGTGCCCGAAATGTTTGCCCTATGCATATGAAGGGCACAGCAGATCCGGGGACGTCGACTGGCTCGTGTGACGGAGGCTGAGAATAGTTGAAGGATGAGGCTGGCGGGCCCGCCCAGAGGAGGAAAGCATCTATGAGACGCATGTGGGATGTCATGCCACGGTTCGGTCGGTACTCGAAGGGTTGGCGACAGGTGCGTGCGATAGGTTTGCGGTACATCGATGGACGCCTGATTCGGCATTTACTCATGCAGATGGACGGTCAGCAGAGGCCCCAGGTTGCAATGGCGCGGTTCAAGGTTGTGACGTGATATCGGAGGGTGTCGTCGCGCGGTGTCTTGGGACTGGGAGAGGCGCACTCGCGCCGGCCGGGAGAGGCCCTGACCGCATCCGGGGGGAGGACGCGACTGGCAGACGACCGGGACGAGAGTGAGCTCAGCACGGTATGCATCCTTGCGGTCAAGCTAGAGCCCAGGCCGACGGGGATAGAAGCGAAGCGGCAGACGCCGTATGAGCTCAGCTCAGCTGGGGAGCCTCGCGTGGCCAACGAATGACTTGGCACGGGAGGCAGACCCAGATGGCCGGGAGGTGTTGCACAGGATTCGGTGCCCGTCTCTACCGCCGATGAAGCCTCGAACAGAGATTGGTCCACGTCCAGGATGGGGTTGTCTGGTGAGCCGGGTTGCGCATCTTGTTGGGAGATTCCAAGTCGGCGGTGAAGTCAGTCAAGCCGGCCGGGCCTCTCGCCGAGGACCTCAAGCAGGAAGCCGGAAGGCGATGTTTTGTCTCGAGCAATACGAAGTAGAAGAAGAGTACTCGCAAAAGCAAAGAGGACGTTTCTTGCGGCCGTGGACATGGAGCATGGTCATGGTCATGGTCATGGGTACGGGAACACTGCTGACTGGGTTAGTGATGATTCTTGGGCACATCTCATTCGCCAACCTCCTCGTTCACTGCTGCCTCTTACAAGTGACTAAGCTGGGCGGTTCATGAGCGAATGAGTTGAGAGAGATTTGGAATCGGTCCTTTCGTGGTACGAGGCAGGCCTCGCGCGGCATCTGTGATCCTTCACACCGATGCGGCCGTTCTCTGATCTGTCCACGTCCAGGCACCCATAGACGCTGCCGCCTTTGCCCGACGTGCCTTCAAGGGTTCAGAGATGCCGTTGATGCTGCGGAACAGACGCACGGTGTGGAGGTGAGTATTCTGGGGATGGGGAGCAAAGCAGATGGGGTCTATTTTTAGGTGATAGGGCGATGGGATGTGAATGAGGATTAGAAGCTAGAGATAGTTGAGCCCTCTAAAATCCACGATTAGAAGTGTCTTTGGACGAACAAGATGGTCTGATGGGGAGGGGGAAGCAGATCAGCAGCATCGCGGCTGGGATGTGCCCTGGAGGAGTTGGAGACATCCAAGGACATGGAAGATGGACGATATCGTCATCTGACGAATAGAAGCAGCTGTAATCTGCGTGTCTTGTTAGTGCTTGTTAGGAGTAAATAGAACAGCAGCTGGGAGGTCGGGATTGGGTTGTTGGGGCGATGGCTGTGCTGTCGGGGAAAAGAAATCTGACAGAAGCCTGCATGCAGCTGCATGTCACGTTACAGTGCTCAGGATAGTATACACTATGCCATTAGGCGGTATATTCACAGTATGCTGATAGTATTACAGATCTTCGCACTGTCTGTGCACCTCCCGAGAATAGCAAAGCCACAGGCATCGACCAACACCAACAGCGCAAACAGCACCTACGCCTCAGCAGTCTCACCGGCAACACTCACCGCTCGGTGCCCGAAACAGGGACCGGGGGGATGTGTTTGCTTGCCTTGGGCCTGCTGGATCGCACCTCCCGCCTGTATTACTAGCGCCTCTAGCAGGTGAAGCAGCAGGAAGGGAGGTAAATCCCCTTCCTTCCGTCTCAACTCTATTACTCCAGAGTGATCATGAGGCTCATCAAACTCTCACTCACTCATTCACTCATTCATCGCTCACTTACTTATCGAATCACTCACTCCATCCGTCCGGAAATCATCATCTCATTCCTGTTCTTCATCAACAACTTCTTCCCTCCCCAAGATCCATCCATCCAACAATGACTGCATCCGCCCTTAGGAAACTATCGATTTCTGCTGCTCCTTCTCCTCCTCTCCCTCTCCCACAGGCCCGCTCGCTCTCCCACTTCCCGCTGACAACTTCACCGAAATCTCGACTCATTGCTCCTCTCGCACCACAGCGCATATGCATGTCTTACAGAACTAACAGCACAGCAAAAACACGAAGATCTAGCCCTCTCAGCGCAATTTCGCTGACAACGCATAACTCTGGCCTTCCCAAGCCCCTCCCGCTGCGTATCTCGGCCGCGGCCTTCCCTTGGGTCTCCCACCATTCACCACTGGACAGACCGCGAGCCTACGGCTATCGCCGGTGAGAACTAACTGCTGCTGCGTACGGCCGAGTGAGCGAATGACGCCGCAACACGCCAGACGAGCCTCACCCAATGACGATGCCTTCTCACCACCCTCACCTAAGCCGCAGCCTTCATGCCCGACTTATCCGTTTTCCCCCTGCACTTTCTCCATCTCTACTGCCCTGATCCGGCCCCATGGAACTCCGAGGCGAAGTCCGATCCGCCGTTGGTCGAATCATCTCATCTGTCTTACCTTTGCCCCCCGGGCATCCTCTCTGTCAACCCGGGCAAGGTCGCGCGAAAGCCACACCCCCTCCTCCGCCCGACGCCTCACAAACCCGGCGGTTCATCTCGTCTCGTCTCTCTCGCAAGAGGCCTGACACCGACAGCTCCATCCAACCCGCGATACCACCCGCCGATCATCGTTTTTTTGGTGCGCGATGGGATTTCCTCTAGAGCGCTATGTGGCTCGTATCGCGAACGGCACGTCGCCCATACGAAGTGAAGTAATCTTTCCTCTCGCGGCATAGCGGCCTCTTCCTCCTCATGTTTCCTTTGCCATTCCGTCATTCATTCCGCATCGAGCCTTTCGCAGGTCACTGCCGTAAGGGCTGCCTGGCGTGAGGGTTGTCGCTCCTAGTGGAGAGGTAGACGCCTATCACCAGCACACCCTCACAGCAGCCCTACCTGTTCGCTTTTGCCTTGATTGAACGACACACGTATCGCGGGTTGGAGGTCTTAGTCAAAGAGATCGTCATGCATTTGCGAGCCCACGGCGAACTGACCTCTCAGAGTATGCCTCGTCGTCAATACTCGCGTTGGCTTTGAATACGAGTAATCGAACAACCCAGACTGGACCCCCCCTTCCAGCTCGCTAAACGAATCCGTCGTCTGACTTGAGGTTCACCCGCGTCGCAGCGCATCCGTGCCTGCGTGTGTTTCTTTGCGTCAAGCTGTCAACCTCTGCGTCGACCAGCCCCTTGATGAGGATCGACCCGGGAATTTGACAGAAAAGCTGGGACGAACATTACACTACCGCTACTCCCGACCCACATTGAGCCTCGTTTTGTGCTCTCCTCGTCACCGCCGTGGTAATCTAAGCGCGAGACAAGGGGGCTGGCCGGCTTCCTGTTCTTCAAAACCGGGAAGGTCTCGAAGCGACGTCGCCAAACAAGCGAGACGTCTTCTGGTGCCGAGGATGCAACGGCTCGGTCTCGCTTCCATTCTGTCGTGCTCTCTCTCCACGGGGGCTCGCTTGTCCAGCGGTCTGCTACTCAGATGGAAATCCGGGACCGGGCCTTTGCTCCCCAAGGTTTTGGGTTGGGAGTCTGAAGCCGTTGCACTCGGGATCGGTCTGTTCCGGATCGACCTCCCCGACGGCGCCGTAGCATCCGTTACAACGGCCGCATAGCCGAATCTTCATTCCGCTCCCGACGTCGGACGAACTTATTGCACCGCGTCTCAGAGACTTCTTCGAGGTTACGTGAACACGTAGTCGGATTTCTAGTGGAGCCTAGGAGGTATCGTACTCTCCCGAGCGTTCATCGCCAGTGCGAATGGACCACCGCGCGAACCCTCGTCGGCACCCAAGAGCCGCCCTACGGCATCTAGTCATCTTCACTTTTCGAGGCTGAAGAGTCATTGATATTGCCAAGCCAGTCTGACCGAATACGCGCCGTTCCCCAAGCGCAGCTGTCACCTGTCGATTCTTACAGCTCGCAGGGCTGTCCGAGAAGGGGGCAATCTCCGGCAGATGGTGCTTTGCTATTCTATCAATATTCCCTTTTCGAGGTCCCGTCCCGCTTCTGGGCTGAACAGCAGATGTTTGGTAGCCAACCACAGGTGCCGTGGTAGGGCGTCCGGCAGATGATGGAAAGAAAAACTTCTCCGGGGCCCTGGGCCGAGGCTCTGTTACTCGTGTCATGTCTTCAAGCCCGCAATCTTCGCTTATTATTCTTCTTGCGCTCCTGGACGAGACAATGCTCGTCTGGAGGCCAACCTGGCAATAGCAACGGTGTCCACCGAGACAGGGGCTACACCGGAAAATCGGATAACTGTCGGGACGATCAAAATCAAGACTCTTCGAGCACAAGGTTTTATGAGTGACCGAGAAGAAGGACATGCTGACCAAACCCAAGGCCTTTATGCAAATCCCCCACCAGGAGTTTACAACATCTCCGCGAGAACCCGCGTCCGCGCGCTACGCTACACGGAGCACAACGCGGAGCGGGCTCATCCGTCAAGCGCCGGAACAGTCCGAGACACCCCTGACACCAACAACAAACTGTGCCATAGCGCGCGGAACCAGCCACTTGGTCTCTCTCGGTGAGGGACGCTCCTGTTGATTTGTGATCGACTCGTGGGGGAGAGGGACCTCTTGTCCCTTGCCTCCTGTCAGTGTGTGTAATATTAGAATCATACTATTGAAACCCCGGTCTCGTCGCGGCGCCTAGCCCGTAGGGCGGGAAAGAGGCAGTTTCCCGCGCCCTACTGCCCCAAAGAGTTGGTTCTGGGAAACATTCGGCTCCGGAAGGTGCCCCGCAAGTTGCCGTTCTCGGGCTACTGGCCGGCGGAACTGACTCGGCAAGCGAGATAGACTTCTTGAAGGGCACGGGTGCGTCCGGTTGCTGCGGCTCAACACTATGGGAATCCCCCGTAGCACCCAATGGGCTTCTATCCTTTTGTGCTGCTGCTCGGGGCGGTGGCCAAGGTCGTTCGGCGCGCCCGTCTCTTCTTCAAGCCCAGACAATTAAGGGCCGGTTCGCTCAGGCGAGTGAAAAATAAGATTTGTCCAAGAGAGGCATGGGCCCAGGAGGCTCAGTTCAGCCTTGGAGAAGGCGGCAGGGATCGCTTATTCTGACTTGCCGAAGCTCGCCTTACGGCCCCGCGGCTGTCAGAGTCTTCGGTTAGGCGCTGCTCCGGACTAGGGACTGAGACTTTCACGATACTTTGCGTCTATGCGGGATCTGGAGTTACGGTCTCGGGTAGAGAAGACGAATCCGTAGCTAACAACAACACATTTCATCGCGAGAGACAGTGAATAAAACCGGCCTGTAGACACAACCAATCACCACAAACACAACACCAGACAACTACACGTGCAGCTCATGACATGGTGTTCAACGCAGCCAAGCAATAGCGGACCAGAAGGTTAATTGCGCCCTGTCAAGACGCCCTAGCCAAGCACTCTGTGTGAAACGCGGGTCCCCATCCTCTCCAACCCCTGGCCCTCTGGAACATCTGTGGGGTTGTTCCCGCCTTCCCGAACAACCTTGAGAGGTTAAGCATCGTGAGTCGCACAACTCCGTTGACCGCTCTCAGCATTCCGGGCCAGGTTCCGAGATGGAATAGCGGAGGCGAGCATCTGGAATACGAGGTTTGACGGGAGTCTGACCACAGGACCCCCGGCCTCCATAGAATATCGGAGGGACACGAGAGAGTGTGCGCCTCACGGCCACTCCGCTGGGTCTCTGCCAACTTGGCAGAGATGGAGAGAGTCACGATGGTTCTTTTGGTGATCCGCTTCTCATCCAACATTGATGATATATATTAGCCCAACGAACTCTCGTCGATCCAAATCTTGTTTCTAGTCTCTCCCTCCACACCTTCCATTCATTTCCCCAACAAAACACATTCGTTTCTGCGCATTTTTTCGATTCCATTCAAACCTAGAGTTTGATCAACTTACATTCGTTTTTTTCCGACCAACAAACACATCACAATCAACCAACATGCTTAGCAAGCTCACCTTCGCCCTGGCCATGGCCACGGCCATCACCGCCGCCCCGACCCTCAACGTCCGCCAGAGCCCGTGCCAGGACTCGTACAACGCCTGCGTCGCCGCCGGCACCCCGGAGGTCGCCTGCTCCTGCACCCTCGCCGCCTGCCTCGGCGAGGACAACGCCCGCAACCGCGAGTACTGCGCCAGCGCGACCGCCAACCTCCCCCAGCCCACCACCGACGCCGGCATCCCCGGCGGATGCAACCCCGCCCACCCCGGATCGTGCCCGACCCCCTCGGCCGATGCTGGCATTCCCGGCGGCTGCAACCCGGCTCACCCCGGATCCTGCCCCACCCCGACCGCCGACGCTGACATTCCGGGTGGCTGCAACCCCGCTCACCCGGGATCGTGCCCTACTCCCACCGCTGATGCCGGTATCCCCGGAGGCTGCAACCCCGCCCACCCCGGCTCTTGCCCTACTCCCTCTGCCGACAATGGAATTCCCGGCGGCTGCAATCCCGCCCACCCCGGATCCTGCCCTACTCCTGCCCCCTCCGCCGACAACGGCATCCCCGGCGGCTGCAACCCGGCTCACCCCGGATCCTGCCCTACCCCCGCTCCCGAGGCCGACAACGGCATCCCCGGCGGCTGCAACCCCGCCCACCCGGGCTCCTGCCCTGAGGGCACCCCCGCTCCCGCCCCCGCCCCTGCCCCCGCCGCCCCCGGCCCCAAGCCCATCGAGGGCAAGAAGTGGACCATCGACGACGTGAGCCGCTACTGCGGCGAGGGCAACACCGGCTGCGACATCAACTTCAAGATCAACACCGGCGACAAGACCACCTCCTGCACCATCATCCGCAATCCGGGCTCCAACGCCTCCGACGAGAGCTGGTACGAGCAGCCCTGCACCTCCGGCGAGGAGGGCTCCGACATCCGTGTCTCCTGGGGCTTCGCCGCCGACGGCGCCCCTCCCTTCTCTGTCATCACCGTCGTCTGGGGCGGCGAGGTCGCCTGGTTCGGCGTCAACGACGTCAACGGCCAGCTGGTCAGCCCTTCGAACCCCTACGGCTCTGGTCAGTGGGGCAGCATCGGCCCCGAGCAGGTCTACACCTTCAACAACTAGAGGGGGAGAGAAATGATAGAAAGAAGATGACGAATTGCGGGGGGACGTCAGTAAAACACGCCTAAGCCTACGGGCGACGTAACGCTTAATTTACTGTTCTTGTACATACATTCCACTACTATAGACATACATACACCGCGCGCAGCACCCTTCACAAGGGCTGGTTACATTCATCTTCTCGGCCCCAGGCAACATCATTGTGAACCGTGTTACTTGGGGCGTTCGTCTTCGACCCGTTTTGACGAGAACACTGTGCAGGGTCTCCAGCTCTCTCACGGTCTTATTACGCAGGAAAATTAGGTGGCCAGTCTAGCTTTCCATCGCAACGGCGACAGATGCAACCGTCAACTCTGATATCCCAACACACAAAACGGCTACACTAGGTACACAGCAGCGGTTGAGTTCGCTTAGTGCCAAGCCAATGACCTTAACGTCGTGAACGATCTGCCTACTGCACGTGGCTGCCGTAAACTTTCCCAGCCGAATATCGAAGGGGAAACTCCCACATATCCTGTCCTGCCGCGATTCCGGGAGAGACGGCTCTCTGTCTGACGGACAGGTAAAGAAGAGGGACACGCAGTCTTCTTAGCAAGCAAAATGTCGTTTGGAAACTGTAGGACGAGGTGGCATGTGGTCCCGAGGTTAGAGTGGCGGTATCTACGGAGGTCCTGATCCGAACCCGGTGCATTCGGCGTGGGCCTGCCCCGAAACCCCCGGCCCCGATCCGTAATCGCTTCGGTGTCGAGCACGCTGCCTGTTTCCGATCGACTCGCCCAAGTACCGCATGTGTTGTAGGTATGTGGTTTAAAAGAAACATAACGTTTCCTTCTGTCTTGAAAACAAGAGGAGCCTGGAATTTTGACCACCCGCATATCACTGAAGGCGGTATCGTCGGCTGCCTGTATTGGGACACTTGGATCTTCAGAAATTCAGAAAAGGTGTACAGATAACACTCTGTCCGAGAACCCACGCCTCCACTCAAACACGAAGAAAAGTCATATGTCTCCCCTTATCAACGTCTTTTCTTTCGCACACGTCCACCCCCAGAAACGTCCATATTTTCTTCTCCTCCTCTCCACTTTAAGCTCAGTTGGCCGCGCCGTCGGTGGCGCCGAACTTGATGCAGTAGGCCTGCCACTCGTCGCCGCCGATGTGCTGGGAGCTGGAGTGGCACTGCGAGGCCTTGTTGTTGCCGTCCTTGGTTTCCTATTGACGTTGGATGTCCCGTTAGCTTTGCCCTTCTCTCTCTATCTGTCTCTCGTCTCCCGTATTTGGGCTCTTGCCTCCGTGGGATGGGAAAACCGATGGCGAGTCTGGGGATGGCAGGGAGGGGGCAACTCACGATGACGCAGTCGGGGCAGACGTCCCACCACTGGTCGCCGGTGTGGCGGTTCTTGTAGGCGTTGCAGGCGGATTTGGTGGCTCCGACGTTCTAGCGAAGGGTGTGTCAGTTCTCGGGGGAGCTTTGTCTTTTATTTTGATGGAGTTGACTCAAGGGGCTGGCGGTAAAAGGGGGTGGGGGGCTCACCTTGGGGTCGGCGTCCGCGAGACCCCCGGAGACGCACCAGGCCTTGAAGTGCAGGTTGGCGACGGTGCTGTGAGCAGTGGGTGTCAGCAGGGGGTTTGAGGGTTCAAGGTTCATTGGAGCTCTGCTGCTGGATTCTTCCGTGGAACGAGGGTGGGCTGTAAACTCACCCAGTGGCACAGGCGACGGCGACGAGGATGGCGGAGAACTGCATTTTGACGGTTGTTGAAGAAGGTCTGGACGGTGTGTTGATTATTCGGGACCTGAAGAGGCTGTAGAAGTTGGATGAAAGAGTGTGGACTGACAGAGCGTAGTACGAGCGAGTGTGTGTTTACAACGAGGAAACATGTCGTTCTGCGGGAGCAGGAGTAGATATTTATCTCCTGCTGAATCTCCTCTTGAGAGAATATCAATGATAGGAAGTTGCCACCACTGGTGCCGGCCGCAGCAAGTTGAGCATTCTCTTTTGGCTTCGTGAGATTTGCCTGCCGCCAAGCAATCTGTTCGCGAATCTCGTCGTCCGCATAATGCGTGAGACGGCAGGGTTGCACCTGGCGAGAAGGACCCAAAGCCTCCACCCTCTTCCCACGCGACAGAGGTGTTCATCGGGAGTTTTGCCCCCTTGGTCCCGGCATCGCGGCACGGCTAGTCCGAGGGTGGTTTGGGGAGATGGATGGAGTTGCTGCATTAGGTTGGCTCCATTCTCAGCGACGCCTACATCAGTCTGGAAGTGTCAAATTGGCAAAGGATTAGCGACACCCCGTATTTATGTTGCCAACCTGTTGGTTGTGCGCCCCTAAATAACATTCTGACAGGACGTACTACGGGTTCCCGACGCAGCAGCTTTGTAAACTACAACCGAAGGCTTTTTAACACACGAAAACGAGACGTTTAGCATGCTTCTTAAGGATGCACAAATTTGAGCCGAATCGTCTCATGTCCTGGGACCTCTTCACGACTCTGTTCCGAATGTTGATAGGTCCGCTGAAGACTATGAATAAGACGGTGGGAGTGAGACTTCATCTCAGCTAAGCACTTCCACCCTACATCAGTTAACCTGACTAGTGAAGTTGTCTCGACCCGGCCATTACTGTAGACCTCGATATTACTGTATTCCATTACCAAACCCTAGTTAGAACCCCTTCATACCGTATCTACCACCCTATTAGTCTGAACTTTAACCATCCCAGTCTGCTCTAACTTGCCAAAAGTCTAACTCACCAAAGAGACGCTTCCCTCCCCCACGATAACAGGCAAGTGATGCCGGCTGAAGGAGCCAATGGTTGGTAGATCTACCTAATCGGGAGGTTGAGTTACCTACTGAGTAAGAGTCGACACATTAACACGCCCGGACCTATTGGCTTAATGCGAACTGCCGATTGGCGCAATCCCCAAAGTGTTCAATGCGACGAAGCCTCCAGAGTTACGGTTAAAGACAAGCTCAAGAGTTACGCTTAAAACCACGCTCAAATTAAGTAAAGGAGCCCACCTGTAGCGCCCGGTAGCGTAAACGAGCTTTCTGGTGCCGACTACAGTGTGGCCGATCCCGGGAGCCGGAACCCTCGCCCCCCGAAAAAAAGGGGGGCCCATCTCGGCGTCGTCCGTGCCTGATTCATGGTATGTGGGAGGGGGACTGCCGACGACCACCGTAACGGCTAAGCGAGGTGTGCCGTGATGCCGTGACTTTCCTATCCGGAGGTGCGAGGGTAACAAAACCCCATGGGACCCCATGGAGCACCTTTCGCCGATTGCTTCACAGAGCACGTCGATGTTGTGTCTAGTTTCGCAGTTAACAACCCTAAGAGTCCAGGTAGTTTGACATTGTTTTGGCCGGCGGCCCGTTTTCCCCACGTCGGTCTGCCGATTGCAAGCTGGGTGTTGTGGCTCAACAACTACGTAGGGGTAGTTGTGTACCAGGTCGTCGATGACAGCGCCAGTGTCGTACTCGTGTCACGTGTGGGTGGAGATGGCTCATGAGACACGTGACACCGCGTTGATGTGGGCCAAGAAAGACAGGATGATTTAATTACATAAGCTTCAAAGCCCGGTGAGTGAGTGCTATTACAACACTGTACTGTCGAGCAACGTGTCTCAAAGTAAAACAACGGCAACACCTAGCGACAACAATGCCTGCAAGTGCGACAATGGCACCGCCAGCACCACCAATCACGACGGATACCTCTATCTTTGCTACTCTTTCGGTATCTCAGATACTTAGCCTTCACCATCGTGAAAGGCTTCAGGTCCATCCGTTGCTCTGGACCAGCCGGCAGCTTGACCTTCTCTCGTGTGCCTTTGTGGATGCGCCTCCAACCAACACTGACCAAACGAGGAATGGATGCGACGCAGATGAACAACATCCCTCTCCTCCTCTGACTCCGGGAAGCGCCACGACTTCCAATTCCCAGCCTGGCCAGCCTGGGGTCGGGTCTCAGGTGCCTTCCCAGGAGCTTCACGACTGCCTCGGCCAAGCTCACACCAACAACTCATTCAGTGCTGATGCCTGTCGCTGGGCAAAGATGCTGACTCGAAGCAAAAAACTTACTACGAGGGACTATGCTGTATCAAGGCTACTCTGCGAAGGCCAATCCTCAATTGCGGAAGTAAGGTATGTCGCACCGATTGAACATCACTACCTTCAGCCCTCACAGATCACCCAACAGCCTAACCCTGAGACGTGAACAGTTAGAAGCTTGTCTTCCGTTACGAGAAGCGTGCCCTTCGTCTGCCTTGTATACATATGCTGTTTTCGACCGTCGGAAGTTCCCAGTTCCCCGACCAGCCCTCGATTGCACATATATACTACGCTGATATCGAGGCGGCGCGAAAGAGCCGGCTGAGACCCTCAACAAGGTCGCGTCCCAGTGGCCCAATACAGTCTTTGCGGAAAATACGCCTCCGACGTTTGACCCCAGTCAGCTTGACTCGGGATCCGTACATCGTTGCCGTCCTTATCGCCATGGCCCAGGGCCAGGCAAGACGAGGTTTTGCCTCGCTCGGCACGGAGAGCTTCCGGGTAAAGCGCCAAGCGCCAACGTCATATCATTCATAGAAGAGGAGGCTAACCTATGCTGTCTCAGGTGAATCTACTCTTGAACGACTTAGACAACAAGTCCCACTTGCATGTATTCACGGCAGTCATCGAGAAGGTCCTGCTTGAAAGACTGGCGAACCCGAAAAGCGCCCCGCCACATGCAGTCCAAACCAAGATTCACACATATGCCGTACCGTACGAACCGCTTGAATCCTTCCAACAACGCCTCCTAGAAGTCATTGCGCGTCAGGGCCACAAGCGCAAGAGGCAGCCAGACGACGATTAGAGGACTAGCAGACGACTGAACCGGACCTGAGAAACCCCTCCTCGTTTTCGTTTGCTCGATGAAAACCATGGAACCAGGGTCTCCGGTGTTGGTACATGGGCTGCATTCGACTTGCAGCATGCGGAACTTGGGCGTGGAACTTTCTCAGAGCTCAACGGTGGACGCAGCGATGGTATGGCACAAGCACAATGGCTTCGGCTTAAATGAATGGCCTGTCGAGGCAAGACTTGGGCCAAAATTATGTTCAACTAGTCAGCTGAGTGCTGCTGGAGAGAGAAACAATAAGAGTAACCATTCTCTCAAAGTCTTGCGGATCACATCCGAGATTGAAGATGATGTGGTTCGGCGAACACCCGGGACCCCCCACCAGCGGAGTTTAGTTGTGCCTCCCCGAGATGAGCAGGGATTGTAATGTCAGGTACCTAGGTATCTACACTAGGTGCACGGGCACGGGCCACTTCGTGCTATGTCATCCCGGTCCACAGCGACCCACCTGAACCTGCCGCGGATGAGGTCAGCTTTTGATGCTCACACTGTTGCCAAAACGCCAGCAAGTCCATCTCCATTGTCGCCTCGACAACATCGCAGCTTCAGCCGACCACCCGCTCCGTTGTCCAATCCCCGGACTCAGCCGCGAGCTCATCACCTACAAAAAAGTGATGCAATCACAGCTACGATGTCCAATGCGCTCTCCCTCATAGGCTGGGCCTTCCTGCCCAACGTACGCGAACCCCCAGCTCCTCCCCTTCTAACCCTCCAGCTAACTAACTCTCCCCAGCTCGCGACCTCCTGGGTCCAGTCCATCTACTACGGCCTCGCCATCCGCGCGGGCGACCCGAAGCCCCAGCCGGGATCCGCAAAATACGCCCTCCACCGCCGCCGCATCTACATCCTCGTCGTCTCGCTCTACCTCCTCTACACCCTCGTCGAGGCCGACCGCACGCTCCGCCTGCAGGGCACCTTCTACACGGACCTCGACGTCGCCAACTCGGCGCCGGTGCGCATCGTGAAGTCCCGCTTCCGCCGCCTCGCCGCCGTGTACCACCCGGACAAGCAAACGGCCGGCGACACCGGAGCCGCCGCCGCGCGCTTCATGCACCTCAAGACGGCCTCCGAGACCCTCTCGGACCCGAACCGGCGCTTCGCGTACGAGCGGTTTGGCCCCATGGTCGGGGGATGGCAGAACTGCAAGACCATCCACGACTTTGTCGCGCGCGGCGTGTTCCAGGGGACGGTCCCGCACTACGGCCTCGCGGCCGCCGCTACGTACGGGCTCGGGCTGCTGGGGTACCTCGACTGGGGCCGCTACTGGCGCTGGGTGATTCTCCTGACGTTCTTCGTTGCGGAGCTTATTGTTGTCACGAGGCCCGAGATGCCGCCCTACCTGGAGTACGCCAACGCGGCGCTGGGCGCGGTGCTGCGCCGCCAGCCGTACCTGCAGTTCCAGCTTGTGTCGCTGGCGCGCCAGGCCGCGGTGACGATCTACATCGCGCTGAGCCAGATCGGGCCGGTGCTAAACCCGCAGGGCCAGGCGGCGCAGCGCGCGGCGGAGGGCGGGGCGGCTGCCGTGGACGAGGGGCTGCAGCGGCTCGAGGCGCTGGTGAGGGGTGTCGACGGGGAGGCGGGACGGCTGCTGGACATGGAGATGACGCCTTTTGCGGGGGATAAGGAAGCGCTGGCGAGCGTGCGGGGGAAGGTCAGGGACTGGCTTGTGCAGAACACGATTCGCGCGGATCCGATGGTTAGGGACGCCATGGGCAACTCGTTCCGGAGGAGGAGGGTCGATGCGCCGGCGGGCGCGCGGGGGAACAGGTAGAGAGGCGTTGAGGCACGAGGTGTGTTGCATTGAGCGTATAGAGGGATACCAGAACGTAGATGGTTTAAGCAGAGAGTAAATCGGATTCCAACTTTGCATGCATCCATCCCCGGGCCTCTCAGTGACATCCAAGTGTGGCGCTGTGGCTGGGGTGTGGCTCAACCGAATCCGAAAACCCTCCCTCATCCACAATTCCCATCATCACCAACTCCGGGATCGGGCTCTCACCTCAGTCTTCATTCTTCACGGCAGTCTTCATTTTGCTCCCGGTCGAAAAACAAGACTCAAAAATAAAAGTGAAAATCACACTTTAAGTCCATCACCAGCCCGAGTCGTCACAATGTCGCCCTCGTCATGGCACCTCCTCCCGCCGGACCTAATCGAGCACCAACTATCCCAGATCGACCTCCTCACGGCGATGTACCCGTCAGAAGACGAGGTCACGCTCAACCCGGGCTCTGAATCTCTGCTGGAGCGGCTTAGAGGCTTTGTTGAGAGCGGTACTGCGCTGGACGTATCAGGCTCGGCGCCGGAGGTGGGATTGGTACTACGTCTTAGTATCTCCGAAGGGGAGAAGGAGTTACATCTCGACATCACCGTCCCCTTCTCCCATACTTCGGATGAGATGCAAGGAGAAGCGCCCAGGATACGAATCCGCGCCCGACAACCGTCGTGGATGACACGCACCGCCTCCTCGTCCCTAAACGCCTCCATCCCAGAGGACGATGTCTTTTCAGCGGTGGACTTCATCCGCGACGCAGCATCACAGCACCTCCAAACCTCTCCCACCTCCCAATCAGAAACCGCCCAAGCAGACGCGGAAGAAGGGCCATTGGTCAGGGTGTGGTTCTACTTCCCCTCGATCTCAACCCGCTCCAAGCGCGACGACTTCGTAACCCACGCGCCGGGATACAATCTCACAGGCTTCCTCTACGCGGGGAAGCCCGGGCTTTTATGCGTGGAGGGTGTTTCGGAGAGGATAGACGCGTACATGCGGTTCATCAAGACGGAGAGCTGGGGGGATATCCCCGCGCACCACAAGAAAGTCAGCGAGCGGCATCGCGAGACCGAAGGAGTCGGTAGGGTGTTTGAAGAGATGACTGAAGTTACTGATTCAGTGGGCGGGGAAAGGCGCGGACAGAGGGCGAATAGGGGGGACATGAAGGCCGTCGAGGCGTGGCTCGTCGAGCGCGGGTTGGGAGACGCCTTTGCCAAGGTGTTGATGTGATAACTCTCTTTCACAATACGAACAACAAAGCTCCGTTTTCTATCTGATTAACATTCCCAAACAACACAAAAACTCCAGGCCCAAGCCCCAAAAAAAAAATCAAAGTCTCTGACGGCCCCTAGTCTCGATGGGAATCAAACACATCCCCACGAACGCAGCCAAAATCAGCGCCCCCGAGAGATAAATCGGCGTCGTGGTCCCGTCCCCCGGCATATTCGCAGCCAGCACCGGCGCAGCGAGCCCCATCGCACGGTTCAAAAAGCTCGCAACTCCCGTACCCGCCCCCCTCACCGGCGCGGGGAAGATCTCCGGCGTGAATGCGTAAAGGACGCCGTACATGATGTTTTGCGAAAACGACTCGACGCAGGAGAAGAGCAGCTGCGCGGCGGGGGAGGTGCCGAACTTGACGAAGAAGAAGAGGAACACGGCGGAGACGAGGGTGGAGGAGGCGAGGGTGCCGCGGCGGCCTAGCCAGGGGGACCTGTGGTCTACTAGGTACGCTGCGAGGAGGCTTCCCGGGACGCCGACAGCGGATGTGATTGCGTATGTGCGGTATGTGTCCGGGGTGATGGGCGTTGCGCCTTCGTCCTCCGGGGGAGGGGCGGCGCCGCCGTGGGAGAGGTACTGTGGGAGGAAGGCGTTGAAGAGCGGGTATCCCATTCCGATGGTCGCCCAGACGAACCACACCACGACGGTGGCGACGGCGAGGGTGCGCGTCTTGAAGAGCGGACGAAGGCGATCTCCCGAGAAGGCGCGCAGCTTCTCGCGGAGGACGGCGGATGTACCTACGGAAGCGTGGCGGTGCGATGAAGGAGCGTCCCTCTGGCGGTCGTCGTCGACCACGCCCTCGACCACCGCGTCGAGAACCTCCTCCGTCAGCCAGGTCTTGGCGCCGTTGCGGTACGCGATGCCGTGCACGACTGCTACGGCCTCAGCCTGTCGACCTTTAGACAGCAAGAACTTGGGCGACTCGAACAGACGAAACGCAAAGAAGCGGACGATGAACATGGCAAACGTCGCCAGGCCGATCGCAAGCACAAACCTGCGCCAGCCTTGCTCAGGCGGCCAGTTGACGATGAAGTACCACGCCGCCAGCGATGAGGACAGCTGGCCGACGGGCCACCACACAGACAGCAACGTCAACAGCGACGACGACGCATCGGGGAGGAACTCAAGGAACAGGGCACCGTCGACGGGAAGGTTGCCGCCGACGCCGAAGCCCAGGGCGGCGAAGAGCACGCACACCCAGCCCCAGGTCGGTGCGAAGGCGATGAGGATGCCGAAGACGCCCGTGATCAGGAGGGTGACGTTGAAGGCGACGCGGCGGCCGAGGACGTCGGAGCCGATGCCCCAGAAGAAGGAGCCGAAGCAGAGGCCGAGGAAGATGGAGGACGTGGTGTAGCGGACCGTCTTCTCTGCGATGCCGAACTCGGCGGAGAGCGAGGGGAGGATGAGAGAGACGCCCTGGTGTCTGTCAGTCTAGGTGTTTCGATGTAGTTGGATGATAACTCACATGCATCCATAAACTGGGATATTGTTAGCAAAGATCAAGACGAGATACGACGGGGGAGACTCACTTGTCCGCAAACCATCCAAAGCCGCACAGGATGAAAAGCTGCCAGTTATACCGCCCCATCCCAATGTCCTGGATCGCCTTGTTCACCAGCTTCGATTTCACTGTCCTCATCAGCGACCCAACCTCATGACCACCGGAACGAATACTTACGCTCGTACTCGGTCCATTGCCCCCTCCCACCCCTCCTGACCTCCTTCCGCAGGCCCTCGATGGTGTACTCGGCGGCATCCATCTCCAGCATCCCCGTGCTCTCGCCCTGGTCCTTGCCATCCTCGTCGTCCTCGTCCTCGTCCTCGCGCCCCGGCCGCTCCTCGAACTCGCACCGCCCGATGCGCGCCGAGTGGCTGTGCAGGTGCGCCTCCTCCAGCGGGACCACGACGCCGAGGTAGTCGTCCACGGACTCGGGCTGGTCCGAGAGGAGCCGGCGGACGAGGGAGCGCAGCATCGCTGGGCCGGTTGTCCACGGATCCGGATGAGGAAGTGCGTGGGATGGGGTGTTCACGTGAGGCGCTTCTTGGTCTTCTGGTTGACTTCGCCTCGTCGTCGATAAAAGCACCCTTGGCTTTCAGCCGCAGCCGTCTATCGTTGGATGAATCTCTGCCAAACTTGCTCGCCTCTACATCGTCCCCATTCTATAGCGACAAATGGATGCGTCTTTGAACTCGATTTGGACCAGGATTGAACGATAAAATCAGGACCAGCGATATCAAAACACCAAAGAGCGAAAAGAAAAGAGATGGAATGCGTGAGATGGACGTCGATGGGGGAAACACGCAGTGCGACGATGAGCTGAGCTGAGGTACGACAGTGATGTACCTCCCTACCATCCCCCCTGTCCCCAACGGCGTGCGGCGTAGTAAGTAACGACCACAGCACCTGACTAACTAGCGGCCTCTTACTAATATAGGGGGCGACAACAGGCGGATGAGGGCCCTGTAAGCGCACTAACAACACCCTGCTATCCGCCGCGGCATCCTCCGTTAGCGGCAGCGACGGAACACTCGGGTGAGCTCCCTGTGAAACATGCACCTCGGTCACGGGCCGCGACCAGGTGGCTCTGTTGGCGTGGGGGAAGCATCCCTGTCATCTGCGCACTACCATGCGCATCATACTGCGATGTTGAGGTGTGGAGGGGGGAATCATAGGAACCTACATTTCACACTCGTAAGCTGAATATCTCACCTGCCACAAATACCAATAACAGTCACGACGATGACGAACAACAGCGACGGCGGCGGACGACAGCGACGATGACGGACGACAGCAACAATAACGGACAACAGCAAGAGTGATAAACAATAGCAATAGTAGAAGGTAGTGTCCAGAGCCAGAAAAGGTAATGGGAGCGCGAAATGCCGTCGATGGCGATAGTAGAGGTACGTATATATCAACTTAAGAGTAACCAAAAACAAACTTCTATCTGTGTGCTCTGAGAGATTGCAATACAATGATTGACCTCGTGAGAGAAAACATCCAACCCTACTGTCCGCGGCCGTGGAGGACATCCCCCAGTCCGCATCAAAACACTACATGTAACTGTTCTAAGCCTCTAATCAAACCGAGAGAGCGTCATTCCTTCCCGCTAGGAAAATGAAGCAGAACGATGGTTAGTTGACGGACGAAAAGGGACGATGCGGGAATGGTATCATCATCCACTCTCTCCACGGAGATAATTGCTCCGGGTTCTCAGCAAGTTTCGTCAGCGGCTTTAAACCGTGTCACCGGCAACTGCTAACTATACTGCGGCTACTCTGAGGTTCTACAGCTACCACTGTAGGTAGGTTGATGCTGACTACCTCGAGCCAGAAGGCGGTTTCGTCCTCACTCCCCTTCTCTATCTGTGACTCGAGTTCTTTTGCCACATTCCCTAACACCACCTCCCATAGTTTGATAAAGCCATCGTACCGCCCCTTGGGTGTTTAGGATTGGTGGTCTGTAATTTCACTTCCATTCCTGCAAACACCACCGACATGCCACTGCTTAGAAGCTATGTCACGATCCCTCATTTCGTGCCACGAGAACAAACGAGTGCACAAACGATGGCGCAAGCAAGCTCAGATGAGCTCCTCGTCACAATCACCCTCGCACTCAATGGCTACCGCGCCCGCTTTTGAGCCTCACGCTGGACGTCGGTCAGGCCTGAAAGCTCCGCCACGTAGTCCTTCTCCTGGAGCGCCCTCTTCACAAAGCCCCATCCATCCTCCCAATAAGCGTCGATGATAGGCGGTCTGTAATCTGATTTGTATTCCCACACCCTCAAACGCCACGGCTAAAGTCTATCGACGAAGCAATTCCCCCTGTCCATCATTTTCCCTCCCTCAACTATAAACGAATAAACGGGCGACAGTAGTGACGGACAAGGAGCTTAGATAAGCTCCCCATCACCCTCCTCCGCTCCTTCCTCCTCGTCTTCCCACTCCATAGCTACTGCCCGCTTCTCAGCCTCGCGCTGTACCTCTGCCAGGCCCGACAGCTCAGCCACGTAGTCCTTCTCTAGTAAGGCCCTCTTAACGAAGGCCCAGCCGTCCTTCCTGTAAGCATCGAGGATTGGCGGCCCACAGGCGCTGCAGCACGGGTACGACTGACCGTGGATCACCTTATTGTGGAAGTTATGCACGTAGCCACGAACCGTGTGTGGCACGAGGCCAAGGGCGTGATCTTCCGGGTCGCGCTCGTCGAATGCCGTCTTGGGCGCCGGGGCATGCTGTTTGAGCGGATGCTGCAGCAGGCTAGCGAAGAGCTCTACCAGCGACGCCGAGGCGATCGCCGCCACGCCTGGACGAGTGACGGTGCACTGCTGGTCCAGCGTTTGGTCCTTTTGCGACTGCGAGGGTTAGCCAGTCCACTCATTGAATCCCATGGGCACTTACGTCAGCGGGGGCAACGACGTCGTTGCAGAAATAGCATCCCAGCGTCGCACGCTCCTTGTCATCGGGCTTCGCGTCGGCCGGCTCGGCGCCGTGCCGCATGACCACGAACGAGTCGAAACCGAGAGCGGCGTTGAGGACGATCTTGCCGGCAGCCTTACCAATGACGCTCGGAAGCCACCGGGACTCGCGACTGTCCATCAAGAGGAATATGGCGTCGTGCTCGTCGATGAGCTTCTTCAGCTTGTCGAAGTCGCCCTTCGACTTGGACTCGTCCGTAAACGGGTGGCCCAGCATCGGTACAGAGAGCACGTGGCCTTCGCTCTCGACGCCTGGGTAGATCTTCTTCAGAGCCTCGGCTGCCCGAGTCGCCTTGTGCTTGCCGCCCTCCAGACAGTCTTCAAACTCGAACAGGGGTTGTCGTACAGGATTCGAGAAGGAAACGCGGCCGTAATCCACAAACGTAATCTTTCGTACACCCCAGCCCATCAAATTTCTCGAGACGTAGCTGCCAAGCGTGCCTGCTCCCAAGAGTAAGCACTTGGTCCCCTTGATCGTGTCCAGGTCCAAGTTGGGCGAGATGCGCCACTTCATGAGCTTGAGGTTCAGGTCCACAGATTGATCGGCTAATCTTGTAGGATCCATGTACTCGCCGAGGTTTGCAACCCTCGCACGAAGCTTGCCCTCCGTGTCTCGCTCCCAGCCCGTGACCTTGGGCATCTCAGCGGCTGCCAGCGGCTCGGTCGCGGTCGTCTCCAACGGAAGAATGATGCTTCTCGCCGCATGCCTGCTGGCTCTGATATCGCGGTAACAGAGAATCTGCACCTTGCTCAAGCGGAAGCGCTGGCGGACAAGCCAGAGCAGGTTGCGCAGAGGCCACGAGGGATTCTCGGGGTACGTCGAGGGATCGACAAACGCCACGTATCGGTCCTCCTCGGCCACGTCGTCAAAGAAGCCGTTTTCGAAATCACCCAAATTCGCAACCTCCCAAACGTAGCCGAATGTGTCGTTGAGATCGTGCAAGTCGCTGTTGGCGTCCTTGTCGAGATCGCTGACGTCGACGCCGCGGGCCTTCTTGGCGAGAAAGAAGCCGTTCTGGCGCTTGTCGCGATTTGCTGCCCAGGTGCCCACGCAGTCGACTAGCGCCGTGCTCTCCTTAGGATCAAGACGGCCGACCGGACCCGTGCGCTTCCACTGGGGGTCCGAATGCAGGGCCGGGAAGGCGAACCAGTATGTGAACTTGTATTTCTTCAGGTCGGCGAAGGACAGGATCGTGAACGAGGATAGGAGCGAGGGTACGGAGTATATGGTGCCGTCGTTGATAGCGTCCCAGATCTGAGAAGGCGTCAGCGTGTGCGCGGCGCTCCGGCGCTCGGGGCCAAGCAAGCAAACTCACATGTCTCGCAGCGAGCTGCAGCATGGCGGGCTTGTCGGTGTTCTTGAAGTCCTCGATGGTGTTGACATTCCTGATCCAGCCCTCGGCGCGGACGTGCTCGTCGTTGGGTCTGCTCTCTTCATTAGTCCTGCTACGGTCAATATGGTAGCAGGCCCGCGCAAGCGCAGAAGCAGTGCTGGCTTACTGGTCGCTCGTCAGGGCGTTGCCGAGGATGGACATCCTGACGCTCTGGCCCGGCTCGAGGGGTAGCGGGGTGTATTGGCCGAGGACGCGGCGCGCCGAATCGTCCAGCTTGTCATGCTCGAGCTTGGAGGAGAAGAGGGCGGCGTAGAAGGGCAGCTCGATCTCCGAGGAGAAGGGCGCGTATTGGATGGCTGCCATGGTAGGTTGCAGCCGCGGGCGCGGGGTTCTGATGTCGGAGTCGGAGTGTTTGGTTGGAATAGTATGGAAACGCGAGAAATGAAGAGAGCCGGTGCTTTTAGGGCAGAAATAGGTTTAGAGGAAGGAGCTCGACAGAACAGGCAGGTGCGCCCAAGACAAAAGACTCGGAACGGCAGCGGGTCCTGACAACGCCACGGCTGCCGGAGATACACTGGAATACCTACGTCGCAAATGATCGTAAACAGTGGCGGACGACGCTGGACGATGCTGGACGATGCTGGACGATGCTGGACGACTCTGGACGACGCTGGACGACGAAACTGGGCGGAAGTCACCTGCACGGCTGCGCCTGCTTGGATCAAAGATCACGGGGAGTAGGCTGGTGATAGTTCGCAAGTGACATCTGCCTTCCGCAGAGGTGACGCCTGTGCGAGCTTCCCCTCCATGTCCAGGACTCCAGGGCAGCTGGGCTCGGGTGGGGGTGGGGTAGGGTACCTAGATACCTTACGGATAAGTAAGTAAAGAGCAATAACGTAAGCGACAAGCCCCGGCTCTTGATCACCATCAACAGGGGCAAAGACACGGATTTCAACGCCGTTCAAGCCACATTTACAATGCCTACCATACATTGGTACAGAATCTAAAAAACGAGGGAAAAATACAAAACGCCTCAAAGTCAACTGGAAAGATTACGAAAGTTGCGAATGAGTCACAAAAGGACGTCGTCAGATGGTAGTAATCCCTAACAATTATACGATTACCTAACACCATGTTGGGCATCCCACATCCCCTCAACACAGTACAGCGGTAGCAGGCAGAAGTGAGAAGCATAGGTAGAGACAGAAAGGACGGACAGAAGCAACAAGGACGACGGACGGAAGCGACAAGGATGACCCCCAAGGAAATAGGACCTCACGGCGCCCGTTTGCTGGAGCCTAGGGGAGCTTCTTGCAGCAGGGAGGAACGTCACACCTCAACAATGCCTTCCCTCAATAGGTACATCACGTCGACCTTCAGGATCCAGAATTGTCAAGACCAGGTCTACCTACCAAGTACCAAGGACCATGGGTAAGCAAGAGGTTAGCAAGTTACCAATGCAGCTACCATGGACGACCGTTTTTCCTCACAAAGCGCCCTTCTACCCTTGCCCACGGTGCCTGGAGTTGAACATCTATCAGACCACCTCCGGTTGGCAAACTTCCATCAACAACACCGCATTACCGTGGGCATATTACCAACCAATATCACTCCCTTTTTTTGGTAGCCCTGTATTTCTTTAGTCGAGGAATTGTCATCTTCCCAACATGTCTTCCAACGACGTCCCCCCAAGCAATGATGATGCCATCGTGAACGCACCAGCACACGACGCCGAAACAAGACCGTGGCCGTGGTACAAGCTTCCTCCGGAGCTTTTCCTTGAAATTTTGGAGGATATCCGTACGGCAAGGGATCGCAACTTGACATCTTGCATAATGGTCCGTCGCACATGGCAGACTTTCTTCGAAAAGATCAACTTCGAGAACTTGAGTGTCGAGGTGACGAACGTCACCTTATGGAGGGCTCAGCGCGAAGCCAATAATGTCGCTGCCGTCCGATTTAGATCTCCTCCGCGTTCTGAAATTGAGTTCTTACGCGACGCAATGGCCCGCGGCGAGCGTCTGAAATGGTTGAAGACGCTGCGGCTCGTCATCAACTACGAGGCCCCGAGCAAGAAGACCGAACAAGATTGGCGACAGCACGACTTCGTCAAGCAAATCGACGAATTCTTTCGCTTGCTGGCCGACTGGGAGGACAAGGCAACGTTTGACCTGGAGATACGCGAAGAGCCGTCGTGCGGCCATCATCTCGCGCACTACGGAAGTAATCTGATACTGACCGACAAGGCCCGGCTATCAATCGACTTTCTGACATCAAACAAGCCGCGGCGATTGATCAACTGCGTGAAATCCATCCGACACGTGGAACTCTGCTACGACAGATGCCATTGCTGCAAATACAGAGGGCTCTTGTCAATTGTCTGCTCCAACATGTCGAAGCGTCTCGAGTCGATCAAGTACATGTTCAGAGAACGGAATCTGAAAGACGCGTCCATGAACAACGAAAAATGGGACTTCGTACCACCGAGTGTAAAGGAACTGTCTATCTGCAACCTTGACGAGAGCGGAAATCCCCCAAGAGCGGACTTGATCCTGCCCCAGTCACTACGCAATGTTGCTGTGCAGCTGGAGACACTGAATGTCTCAAAATTCGTCGACGCAGCGTTCCTCCTGCCAGCTCTACCCCTACATCGGCACATTTTCTGGCCTCGTCTCCAGGCCCTCACCTTGACGATGTACTCACTATGCGGCGAGGGGCATAGGGACCCTAGCGTCCAACTGGCGCTGATTGCCGAGGCTGCTCTTCAAATGCCCAACTTGAAAAAGATGGAACTCTGGAGCGCTCCCAGAGAAGGTGGCGACAATGCAGCTGGCTACTTTCGCTACGAGGTTGAGGGGGAAAAAGGCCGCGCGCGTGGCTATGCCACCTGGAGGACGGGTTGGGGTTACCAACCGCCATATTGGGTTCTCGTGAAATGGGACGCAGTTGCCAGGTCACACACACGCGGGTTTCCGTTGGAATTCATTTGGATTTCCACTCCACCACTTGATTTGACCGAAGGGCCTCTCGAGATCGAGCCAATCGCCGATGTCGCGATAGGATCCCGCACGTCCGAGTATCAAGTGCCATTGTTCTTGGAGGACTTCGCCTATCCCTTGCCACCATGGCGACAAGCGATAGGTCCCCATACATTGGCTAATCTCCCCCAGATACCAGTGTAGTACTAGTACGCAGAGCGTTTCCAAAATGAATAGCGAGGAGTTTTGATGCCTTTGTGAATAACCACGTTGCCGGTTGCCTTGTTACCTTGCGTACCTGTGATGTCCACCTAGGTAGGTACGCAGGTACTTAGATACCTAAGTAAGACGGAAGACGGAAGTACCTGGGCTCCACCTCTAGGTACGGGTGAACATCGGAAGAACCATGCACGGCACGGGTCCGAGAGGCTCCCGGCGCGGGGTAAGTAACCCCCACAGCAAATGGTGCAAAGGAGAACACAAAAGAGCAAACAAAAAAAAGAAAAAGACGGAAACCCTCTTAACGCGTGCAGACGCGCCCAATGCGCCGCGCGACTCGACTCGCCGTTGTTGCCCGGTGGACTGCAGAACCTGCACGGCACAGCACAGCACAGCGCAGCGCAGCACACAGCAGGCAACGGACCGCCGCACGTCACCGGTCCATTCCTTGCCGGTGCCTTAGTCTCTTGCAGTAACGGTAGCAGCTGATCCCGGCCTGGTAGTACGTGAGTGGTTGTAGGTAATCCGGAACATCAGCCAAGATGCTCATTGGCATTTGCGGCGGTGAGTTTGAAGCTTCTCGCGAAGCACACATTTTACCCCTCTTCTCCCTCTCTAACCTCTCCATCTTCTCTACTCTATCCCTTCCTCGGGACTCTCTTAGACGCCGACGCTGACGATGACGATACACAGGCATCTGCTCCGGCAAAAAGACCGTGGCCCAGTACCTGGTCGAGCACCACGGCTTCCAGCTGCTGCGCCTCGACTCCCCCTCGGCCAGCGCCCCGCGCGACTCCCCCCGAAATGAGACGCCCGTCTTTAACGGCTCCCTGGAGCGAGACTCGAAGGAGGAGCTGGAGCCGACCCCCGAGCCGGAGCTGCACATCGCCCCGGTCCCCTCCACCTGGAACGAGTACGTCGAGCGCCAGTCGCAGCAGTCCCAGTCGCAGTCGCAGTCCCCGGCCCTGTCCCAGGTGCAGGGCTTCATCTCCAAGAGGGCGGGGAAGAAGAAGAAAAGCAAGGAGCAGTGCTACAACTGCAAGTCCTACGGCCACGTCAGGGCCAACTGTCCCCTGCCCGAGCAGGAGAGGGCCATCACCTCCAACAACGCGGGCGGCGTCAACGGCCACGGTCACGGCCACAGCCACGGAAACTTCTCGGCCGCGGTGAGCGAGCCCGCCACCGTCGCCAACGGCAATAACAGCTTCTTCCAGCCCGCGCAGCCCACCTCCGAGCTGACCTTCTCCTCCGTCGAGTCCCTCCTCGACTACGTCACCGCCCGCTGGCAGTCGCGCTTCGTCACCACGGACGTCCACAACGAGCCCATCCTCGACGTGCTCGCCACCCGGCCCTTCTTCATGCTCGTCTCCGTCGACGCGCCCCTGACCGTCCGCCACGCGCGCTTCCGCGCCCTGCGCGACCCGCACTGCACCCTCGAGAGCTTCGCCCTCGCCTCCGACGCGCACCTGTACGACCCGCACACGGGGCTGCAGCCGCTCATCTCCCGCGCCACCGTCCGGCTTCTCAACACGTCCTCCTCGCTGGCGCACCTGTACGCTACGCTGGGGAAGCTGCAGCTCGCGGACCCGGGACGGCTCCGGCCCAACTGGGACGCCTACTTCATGTCCCTCGCGACGCTGGCGTCCCTGCGGTCCAACTGCATGAAGCGCCGCGTCGGCGCGGTGCTGGTCGGCCGGGAGAGGAGGGTGATTTCCACGGGGTACAACGGCACCCCTAGGGGATTGAGGAACTGCTCCGAGGGCGGGTGCCCGCGCTGCAACGCCGCGGGGAACACTTCCGGGGTGGACCTCGCGACGTGCCTGTGCATCCACGCCGAGGAGAACGCGCTGCTGGAGGCCGGTAGGGAGCGCATCCGCGAGGGGGCCGTGCTGTACTGCGACACGTGCCCCTGCCTGACGTGCAGCATCAAGATCTGCCAGGTGGGCATCGGGGAGGTCGTGTACGCGCAGGGGTACAGCATGGACAGCGAGACGGCGGCCGTGTTCCGGCAGGCGGGCGTGAAGTTGAGGCAGTACATTCCGGTAAGTTCTTTTGTGTGTCCGAATGATTTGATGTTTTTACTGACGGATGGAAACAAACAGCCTCCCAATGGATTGATTCACCTCGAGAACCTGAAAAAGATGGATATCCATAGGACATAGGGATAGGCGAGGAACTCCGGTTGCCTTGCGTCGATATAACACTGCGCCACGAATATATGATCAATCCTTTTTGCTTCTGCGTTCTTTTTAGAACCTTCTTGACCTCTTTGCCTCGATGTCGGTCACAACGAATGCCACCTTGGTTTTATCCACTTTGTCGAGCGGAATGGCGCGAATGTTGTCCGTCTTCGCAGAACACCGGGCATCCGAATGTTGGGCATGTCTACCTAGCAGGCGAGTTTCCTACTTTCTAGGTTTCATCTCAGCAGATGCCATCCTCCCCGGGTCGCCTGCTTTCGCACAAAGTGATTCATAAGCTGCCAAGAGGAGGTTACAAGACGAGCTTAGTTAGGGCTTGACTGCTTCTTCGGCTGGGAATGAGCTCTTCAAACCAAGGCTTCTTTCTGTCTTTTCAAACTACGGAGACAGGCTGATGGCTAACAAGACGCAAGCTTTCAGCTGATAAGCACTGGCGAGCTGAACGGACGGACTCATCCTCTATTCTCGTGATACTGGATTGTGCTGCGCACATGAGAGAACATCAGCTGCCAAGTCGACCAGGACAGCGGTAGGATTATTCAGCGGCATTACGATAAAG
Source organism: Colletotrichum musicola (assembly GCA_014235935.1). NCBI lineage: Eukaryota > Fungi > Ascomycota > Sordariomycetes > Glomerellales > Glomerellaceae > Colletotrichum > Colletotrichum musicola. Next base: position 6,616 of record WIGM01000380.1, on the reverse strand, counting down.
ACGCTCTTTCACCTTCACAGCCTGGGGGTGACATGATGACGACACCCTGGGATCGCAGATCGTTGGCGACACCGGCACTAGCTCCAACAGCACCGCAACCCGGCACACCCATCCAACGGCGAAAGCCAACAGACGCAAGCTAAGTTCCCAGCTGGATATTTTGGCTTTCCTGCCGTCTACAACGAGGCTTTTGAGCATTGGGTAATTCCTTTCGGCTTGTTCCTTCTTCATCGTCGACCCTCCTGCGAGGAATCGGCCCGGTGAGCCATGCCACGTTGGACCCCGGAGCCCCCAGGCATCGCCATCCCGCCAGTGGAGGCGTTTCCCGGATGGGTGGCACGAGAGGGCCATTGTCGTTTCCGGAGAGAGCCTGGATCCTTTGGATGTCTCCCTCTTTGAGCTTTGAGTGTTGGCTCACTGAGACTAGCTTGTCTCTTAGAGACCTTCCAACTCCGGGTAGCGCATTCCAGAGCTCTCTGCCCACAAACCCCAGAAACACACGTGGGAGGCGACGCAGAAAGCAGTCCGCAATCGTTATCGGCGACCGCCTGCGCGGATTAAATGGCTGGCTGGCTCTTGCGCCTGTCTACCGACGCTCGCGTGCCCTTCAGACTAGCGAAGACCCGGAGACCCGTCAAGGCTGTGATGCCCAGAATCGGTCTATCACCTTCCCGATTTCGAGACAAGTCTGCCGGATGCTTTCAGGTCCTCCAGCCCGACCAGATGGGCGCCGCCCGACCGAACGAGTCTAGCTCTGGCCTGTGGGTGGTGTTTCCTCGCCGTCAGAACCGTGGACGATGCGAAGCCCCCCTCCGCGAAGGCCAGCCCGCCCGGATGGCTCTGGGACGGCACAACTGCCGCGCGCGATAGCATGGCCAGATTTCTCCAGAGCCTTCGAGCCTTGACGGGTGGTTCTGCACCGGCCATTGTGAGTCTGTGGCTGAGGCCGTGGACCTGGGAGAAATACATGCACCCGTCCACCTGGTTTACCTTTGTCCTTTGATCCAACAACAACATCGCATACGCCTACCTTGCTGATCCCAGCGTCATCGCGGGTTATAACATCGCCGTGCCGCCAACCTCAATTTGTTGCAGCGGCCATCGTCGACTCTCCAGCAGACCGTCTAGGTGAAATCATGGCAACAGAAAGGAAGGGCTCCGAGGCAAGTCGGCTATCGGTGTCCGGGCCGTCGACAGCAATATCCCCAGCGCTCCACATCGTCGCCGAAGCAGACTGCGACACCCTCAAGCCGGCCATGACGGCCGGCGTCACCCCCGTCACCGCATCCTTACCCCCCTACCCGCCCTACCACTGCGAGGTCTGCAACCCGCACCACACGCGGCTGCGCACCTTCACCAAGCTCATCCGCGGGTGGTGGAGCGTCGAGCTGGCGTCCATGGCGCTGTCCTTCGTGACCTTCGGCTTCTACGTCGGCCTGCTCAAGTACTACGACCAGAAGACCATCGACGACGACGACTGGTTCATCGGCCGGCCGTTCTCGCCGTTCCACAGCATCCAGGCGCTGACCGCGCAGATCGGCACGGTGATGAGGGTGTGCATGGGGCTGCCTGTCGCGGCGGCCATGGGGCAGCTCAAGTGGCACCACTACCGGCAGGGCTCGGGGCAGGTGGTCTTCAAGCTTCAGGAGTTTGACGCGGCGTCGCGAGGGGTTGCTGGGTCTTTGAAGTTGCTGTTTTCGAAACACAGGCTGTAAGTCCAGGATCCTTTTGGGATGTTGAAATGGGAGTTAACGCAACGATAGACATTCTCCCAACATCACTCTCGGCGGCATCTTCTTCATCGGCACGCTCTACCTCTCCACCGCGGTCCAAAACACTCTCTCCCAGGCCAGGGGCCACCACCGCTGGCAGCCCACGAGCTCTCGCTTCCCGAACTCGAGCCTGCCCTACAGCACGTACTACAACTTCTCCGCCTGGGCCGACATGACCGCCACGGACCGCGAGTACCTCCACGCGGACCCGGGCCTCAAGTCCGCCGTCCTCACCGGCTGGGCGAACCCGAACAACCTCTACCGGCTGGTCAAGGGCAACTCCCTGCCGCTCAGCTGCTCCACCGACTCGTGCCGGTGGCAGAACATGACCTCGCTCGACATCAATTATGCCTGCAACACCTCGCAGATCACCCGCTCCCCGGGCGGGTACGTCTCCTCCGACCAGGCCAACATCACGAACCGGATCGAGGTCAAGGGCGCCAGCGGGATCCCGACGTCCACGCCCGTGCAGCTGCGCATCCAGACCAGCGACGCCATCCCGGACAACAGTTCCTTCAGAGGCGGCCTCTACGACGGGCCGGTGATGATAGCGCACATCGCCGCGATATCCGACAGCGGGCGTATCATCGGCAAGAGCCGCCAGCGCAGCGCGCAGGAGGCGGTCGAGTGCGTGCTGTACTGGCAGATCCGGACGGACTTCGAGATGACCTACAACGACACGCAAAAGCGCTTCATCGCGGGCAAAGTTATCGAGAACGCGACGGCGTGGGTAGAACCAAGCCAGGGACCCGGCCGGCCGGGCAATATTACGTTTGAAGGGCCGTGCAACAGGGGCAGCAACAGCACCATCTACAGCGGCGACGGCGACTGCCTCTACAAGGTCTCGATCGACGCACACAACGGGTTCCAGCGGTACCTCCGCGAATTCGTCAAGGGCAGCGTGCGCCCTGCAGCATCGACCACCGACGGCGCCGACTCGGGCTTCCTCCCGGACACGTGGGCGGTGGACATGCTCTGGTGGTCCTGGATGCGCAACCTCGACGCGCAGGACCCGTCGCCGCTGCGCTCCGCGGTGGGCGACTACGTGTACCGGCTGGCGCAGCGGACCACGGACGCGATCCGCGCGCCGTCGGCGGACTGGATGCAGGGCGACGTGTGGACGGACGAGTACTACGAGATCCGCTGGCGCTATGTTTTGTTCTTATGCGCGATGCTGGTCGCAAGTGTTTATTTGTTCTTCTTTGCGATGTGGAGAACCAGAGAAATGCCGGCTTGGAAGACGTCGCTGCTGCCGTTTTTGTATCACGGGTTCGGCGCGCCGGCGAGGGAGCAGGGGGATGACTTTTCGAATCTTGCTTGGATGGAGAAGGCGAGCGGGAGGAAGAAGGTTGTGCTGAGGGATGATGGGGACGGGTTGGGGTTGAAGTTGAGGGATTTCAAGGTTTGATGTTGGCACGGGGCGCGTTTTATGATGACATGTTTTTCAGCGAGGATATCACGGTTGTATGTAAGCGCTTATTTTGTAAAATTGTACAGTTATCAGTCAAATACTACTCTATGTTGGTTCATCAGTTCCTGTGGCTTCAAGGTGTCGAGCCCGGCTGGGTCACGATTGGAATAAGGGGTCATCCTCTTCGATATCACACAACGGACCAGAGTTCGGGTATACGCTGTAAGAATTCCACACTCTGAGCTTACCACTGGGTTTCTCTCTCTCTTCCAGCCGATCGTTCCGTCCTCGCAATTCCAACTTCCACTTCCGGAGGTAGACGCTCCGCATCCGGCGATGCTCACATCAACGCAAACGCCATGTCTCGCCCTACGTCTCCTTACTGGACGCCCCCGAGCATCTCACCACACCCAAATCCTTTCCAGTCTCTCATTTATGATTCGTTGGAGCATGCTGTCATGCAACAAGAAACACATGGGCGATTGGTTTAGGGGTATAACGACCGCTTCGCATGCGGTAGGTCCTAGGTTCGATTCCTAGATTGTCCATCATAGTCTTTTTGCTGTGCTGGGAGATGGGGTTTGAGGTGCTGCTGCTGATGCTCGGCTGACATAAGGCGTTTTCGCCACTTGGGGTGTCTGTGAGAAGATTAAATACTGGAAAATTGCCTAGTTATTGTGCGTGAGTTGCAGGATCTGTTGCTTCTTCTGACTCTTCTGGCAGTCTTTGAGCTGCGTTGATGTCGGGGTGGGAGCAGAGGCCGGCTGGACTTTGAGGCTTAGCTGCTTTACGCGGAGTTGAATAAGACGTCTCCATCTGGGAACAGCGAACCTGGGAGGAGCTTGCCCAAGGCAACGGCAGACGTGAAAGTGAAACCGAGAGCTCCCCGACTCGCCCAGTCCGAAGGGTTAAGATAAATGTAATCTCGGCCCGTTGAGCATCGCCCGAATGTCGGGGACGCAGCGCCAAGTCACGCTGTTGTACGCAGATCCATGGAGCCCGGAACAAACATGCGCTCCGGAGCCAGTCCGGTTCGGACGGGATCTGAGGGCACAAGTCCGGCATGCATCACCCAGCTGGCGGGCCGGTGACACAGGAGTATGGACCATGTTCAGGTGTTCCCCGTGTCATCCGAGACGGCCGCCGGGGGTTGAAAGGCTTCGAAACTAGGACTCGAGCTGCTCGTAGATCCCAGTCATGCAAAGCTACAACATGTCCCTGATGGAACTCAGACTCGACGTGCTCTTACTTTGAGACCTTGGGATCACTAATCGGCGGATTCGGCGTCGACTGATTTGGACGCGCCGTGTTTACCTCCAGGAACGTCGCTGCGTTGGGCGGTTCGACAGAAGCCCTTTGGCAAACGGGATGGAAGTTTGCTAAAGACCGGAAGGTAGAAAGGGAGCCGTGGATTACTCCGTGTCGTTGCTCTTGGCACGTGTATTATCATCAAATAGACTTTATAAGACCCGGCGCAGGCGCGCGCTGTCATCCGGTGATTTACGGCCGGGCTCCAACTCCGACCCTAAGTCCCCGCCTGAACACCCCCCCATCGTTGTAGTCTGAAGTAGCAGTTCATTCGTTGTCAACTTGCCAATGCATGTTCAAGTCCTCGGCAACGTCTGGGGTAGCGCAAGGGACCAACCTGGATGCATTCCATATCGCATGACGGACAGTCGGAGCACTGGCAGATAACTGGCCCGTTTTCGTCCGTGGTAGCTCTTTAGACGGCGTTCCGGCCATTCCGGGAACCGCTATCGGGGCCCATCCCACCGGTAACGACCCGACAGGCTATATTGATAACCGACGGGATGGACAAACTCTAAACAACAACTGCTGTACCACTCCGCCGGATCCTCATGTCTTGATGCTTGATTCGTCTTCAAACCGAGGGGCTGTGCAGCTACGCATGCCGGGAATAGTAATCAGCTATCGAGCGAAAGCTAATTAGATTAATAACCCTCAAAGACCAGGAACTCTAGACTATCGTCGTCTCAGTTGACGCCCTTCATGGGGTTTGCCACTTGCTATAAATGTGCGTCGTCTCTTCTGCTTCAACAATACATCAGACCGACTCATCAGCTCATTAACTCTCAACCAACCCCTCAACTCATCAACTCCAAGTCAGCAATCTCGCTCCCCACATACCACAGTCACCATGAAGTTCTCCGTCGTCTTCGCCATCTTCACCACCGTCGCCATGGCGGCCAACATTCCCGGCTTTGAGGGACAGGGCCTGGAGAAAAGACAGAGAGACTGCACCATTGGCGCCGCGGTAAGAGCATCTCTCGCCAAGTCTCTGGCGACCAGCCTAGGGACATTCAACGAAATCGGATTTTCAATCCTATCTCTTGAGCCTCTTGCTGACTGTCGTGCTCGTAAAAGGTGTGCAACACCTGCGGCGATGGATGCCGTTGCATTTCCACCACTCCCAGCACTTGCGTAAGTCCACCCTTGAGGAATGAAACTATCTCTGATTAGCTTGCTAACGGATGACACAGAGCTGCGTACGTCTACGACCCTCCCGAAGGACCTCCATATTTCGGACTTTTGAGAAGCTAACTAACCTTGCGTTGCGCAGTTGTGCCGGTGATCAACGGACTTCTACAGGTCGTTTCCGTGTAGTTTAGACTCTTGGATCGACGAATACAAACCAGATTTCCCCTGAAGTTTTCTTAATGCTTTGACGTCTTGCGGAGGTGTTGTTATTGACCAGGTTCTCATGCACTCATGTCGATCATCTCTCCCCGTAACGTTCGCTTCAGGGCTTGACCAAAATTTTACTTCGTCCATTGGGTAGGGATTTAGCGTCAAGAGAATCCCGTGGGCGAGGGCGTTATGACGTTACCAGCCGCCAGCACCATACCACAGAGTCATATCCTGTATGACACGCGTAGCCCAAGGCCGCTTGTCTCTAATCAAACAGTCCAACAACACAAAATCGCGACAAGCAGAGTCGGCCTGCGAACAAGCACACTTTTGGACCGTTCCCATCCGACAAAGCCGTTATGCCCGAGGCACGTCGTGGCCTCCGGGAGGGACGCGGCAATCTTCTCGGTATGCCGACGGTGGGATGAAGATCTTCTCCTTGTGAGGATGCCAAAGTCCCTCTTTTTCTGTTGGAACAGGATTGGGAGGGAAAGGCGGGGATTGATCAGCTGAGCCTGTCGTACCGTCAGAGTACACTCCGGCGTCTTTCTCAAGATAGCTGGTCGATTGCTACGAAGAGCTCGTCTCAATTTAACAATCGAAAAGCTGAACAAGATCACACGCGCGAGAAACATCATCCACTCTAGACCTCTATTTCGATTCCCTTTCGGTTCCTTGATCAGAAGACTGCCTGTCTCGATCATGCACTTCCTGGTTCCGATCGTGAGCCACCTGGTTGTTAACGTTCACCTCCCAGCTAAGTGGCGTGAACTTCCACTTTCCC